>JAOTQE010087355.1:0-15065 GCA_025631205.1 Nesometra sesokonis
ATTGTGAGTGTGTATCCGACATCTGCTGAATAAAAAAAATTCAGGCACGGATTTAGGGTGGGCGGGGGGGGGGGGTGCAAGGGGGCGCGCACCCCCTATTATCGTCAAAACATAGTTGCACCCCCCCATATTATGTGCGCCGGGTGAAAAATTAACCATAAAAACCTAAAATAGCCTCAAAATAGGGGTACTAGGGCACTAAATTGACAAAATTACCCTTTTTTTTTATTTTTTGCACTTCAAGATTAAATTGGCAACCACGCCCACCTGGAGTGGAGAAGTGCGCCCCCCCCCCCCTTTCAGTGGATCCTGGATCCGCCCCTGAAATGTGATGAAGAATTTGTAATATTCTAATCCAACTTGTTGCTTTCTGAATCATTTGTATTTTTAGGTTAAACAGCCTTCTCCATCAAATGATGTTTATCTTTTTTGTGTTTACCTTGCTATTTAGAAAATAATAATGGTGTTTTATTATCCTATTTGCTCAATAGACAATCAACAACTGTGTAGTAAATGCCGGGTGCAAAAATGCACTCAATATCTCCACTACTCGGCAAAGAAAGTACACTGCAACAATGCTACAGGTATACAATTGCTAATTGAACCTTTTTATTTTATTTGATAGAGGACCAGTGTGGTTATTCTAAAAACTTAATGTATATATAAGTATATGTGATGTCAAAACAAGTTCTGAAATTTTTAATTTCCCAAAAACATTTATTGTACAGCCGTACAGTGTAGTACAGAGGTGCTTTTCAATCTCATTGTTACTATTGTAAAGTTTATTTCATCTGCTAATTTGACTGGCGTGTATGTCTAATTTTCATGAACCAGAAATGAATGAAATGCTGCAACATTTTCATTTTCCACAATTATACAAAAAAATTTAAATTTTATTTGACTAGCATTTACAGATACATTATATTTTTAAAATAAACTCATCATTCAACTTCCAATTTAATTAAAAATTACTCATCTTGATGAGTTTCGGCTCTGTGCCATTCTCCTAAATGAAATTTAAAGGTATTTTTTTAAAACCTGCTCAAGCCTGATTGTGGATTTTTTTTAATACAATTTTTCGACTGTTCCTTGTTTCCTTCTAAAGTTCTATTGTTGAGTGTGTAGGACATTTTCCTTGTAATGTGGAGTTTATTGGTCAAATTCCTCACGATGACTATACAAAAATGTTTTATAACAATCAAGCGCCTTCAAACTTTTCCGACCACAGTTGAACCTCCTGTAAGCGGACACCCTCGGGTCCAGGAGAAGTGTCCGCTTACAGGAGGTGTCCGCTTACGAGAATTTCGGCCGATAGAGGGCCAAAGTTGTAAAATTATGTGTACGTCCTCATGCTTCATATTTCACGGCATTCTCAACAGAAATTGGCTCTTAAAATTATAGAAGATTGGTTCAGTAATATGATTTTCAGCCAATACAGTACGATGAGGACGATTTTGTAGAGAAATTTGTGTTCTTTTTACAGAAAAATCAGTACATTTTCAAGGATGTCCGCTTATGGGAGGTAAATTTACATACAAAAAATCCAAATTTTAAGACAAAAAGTGTCCGTGTCCGCTTACGGGAGGTGTCCGCTTACGAGAGGTATCAAATGCATTGATTAGATAGGAAGAACAAACGGGTCTTTGAATTAGTGTTCCTGATGGGAGATGTCCGCTTACGGGAGGTGTCCGCACAGGGAGGTTCAACTGCATTACCAAAAAAGATCTATTACAATTATTAATTAATCAGACAAGTAGTCCTAGAGCTTTCTCCAGCCAAAGCTAAAAAGTATATTTTGTTTCTTGTGGTTTAAAAAAGTGAGGTGTAAAAATTTATTTGAATTTATTGTTAAATGCTTAAATTGTTTATCAATATATACTGGTTGCAGAAATTATGTTATATTTATATGGCATATTCTATGACCTTATACTGTTTGAAGTTTTCAATTAGGAGGAATAGCAGTCGGTCAAATTTCAGTAATACCAAGTAATACAGTTAGAAACCTTGGAGTGATGTTTGACAGTCATATGAATATGGACCTTCACGTTCAAAACATCACACGATCCCCAGCATTAGGTACATTGGGCGTATCAGGAAGTGTTTGGACCAACACTCTTCTGAAAAGCTTATTCAAGCATACATTATGTCAAAGTTGGATTTACTGTAATAGTGTACTTTCTGGCTTGTCAGATAGCTATATAAATAGGATTCAGCGCATCCAGAACACCGCTGCTAGACTAGTATAGTGGAGCTGGAAAGTACGACCACATATCACCAATATTACAGAATTTACATTGGCTCCCGGTCAAACAACGCATCGACTACAAGATTATACTTCCTGTGTTTAAAGGCATTCATCAGGCACCACTATCACTATTGGAACGTCAAGTGGCACCACGATCTGTATGATCTAAGCAAGACTTGAAGTTGGTTGTACCTTTTAGTCGAAGCAAATGGTATGGTGACAGGGCTTTTGCTATCCGTGGGCCCAACCTGTGGAACAAACTCCCTACTGACATCACAAGGTGTACATCAGTCAGCACTTTCAAATCCCTTCTAAAGTCTTATTTATTTAAACAAAATTTTTATTAACTTTATTTTTATTGTGGAGATATATCGCAAGAATTCTGTAAAGCGCTGTGAGAACAATGTTTATTGGCGCTATATAAAAATTTATTATTATTATTATTATTATTATATGACATTTGTGGTACATTACATGTGTACTTAGCTACTTGACGTTTCAATCGGATTGAAGCACATTGATCAAAACATCAAATACATATACAGTATGGTGTACGGCAGACATATGACCATTACACTATTCAAGTAACTTTCTATAGTTAAACATCTTGAACTCTAAGAAAAGCTTATATTTTGCTGATAAACGGTATTTACCTTCACTGACTTGTTTTTAATGGTAAGGCATGAAGAGGTACTTTACACCTGACATTGCATCATTAGACCACGGATCATATAGGATCTGTGACCTATTTTTTGCCATATCTTTACATTTAATTTTTTTTTTCTAGGTTCTTTCCCTTTCAAAAGGAGAACTGCAGTGGCTTTCAAACCATTTAGGCCATGAGCTATCTATACATTTACATGTGTATAGACTACATCCAGGAATTATAGAGATTGGGAAAGTTTCAAAATTATTATTGGCCATAGAAAATGGAAACATCAAAGATGTGAAAGGGAAGAGTCTGAATGAAATAAATGAATCTGGTAAGTGTAAATACGGTTTGATTTAATTATTTGGGACAGGTATGTAAACTGGATTATTATATATGCCAGGAGATATTGTTTTCAGTTCAGTGAATTTGCAAAATATTAAAATCATTAATGACTGAATTTATTAAATTTACAGAATGTTTTAAGAATCCTAGAGGTGATTAAATTTTGGTGAATATCAGGGGCCAAGTGTGGCTGTGAGAGTATTCTGATTCATGTTTTAAAGTGGAGCATTAGATAAACTCCTAGAAATATTGATTTTGGTCAAAATCTCTGGTTTTGATGTTTGTTGAGCTATTTTTTTCATCAATGCTCCATCTCTAAATGCAAAAACGTACATGAGTTGCAAAAAAAAAATTAAGTGTTGGATACCTACTGTATTGATAGCAGTATTTGCAGTTGGAATCTTAATTTATTTAGCTCTCTTGTTTTTAATCTATCATTTAAAAGAAAGAAATATTTGCATTGAAGATTTCTCTTGTAATGCTTTATTGTACACATTTTATACAAAACAATTCAACAAGTCACCAAATTTACATTGCATGTAAAGTCATAACAACTAGATGTCTTGGTATTTGTGGCATGGCTGTTCTAATTGCTGCTCATGCGGGTTGTGCATGTTTTAACCCAAGAGTCAGTACTTTCGATGACAGCTTAAATTTCCAACGCTTAGGTCTGAAGCAATGAGATACACGCAAGACAGGATTCAATATTTCAACATAAATTATGTCATCATCAGGATTGCATTCCTGATGATTTGTCAAAATATTGAATCCTGTCACGATGGTGTGTATCTCATTGCTCGACGTATGTATTATACTTTCTTACTTGAAGTTGATTAGTGGACTTTTTGATCTTAGATTTGACACTTTCAACTCCAGAGGTTACAGTTGATTGTGACTGACCTTTAGGGTAGGAGTGGGTCTCGTGAAGAAATTAGCCATCAAACCCAATTATTGAGGCCCACATTACATAATAAAAAAGTGTATGTACAATTTACTTCTTGACTGTAACAACTCGCTTCAATCTATTAAAAATTTTCTTGTTAATTATCTTTGCAAGGTGATTCTGTTTTTAGTTTGATGGAAAAGTTTGTGTGAGAAAAGCTTATATTTTTTATTACATAATAAAAAGTGTTTGATTGAAAAGCTTGTGTGAGTGTGTGCAAAATAACTCAATAGCAACTGAATAGATAAAACTAAGTTTATAGGATATATTAAGAATTGCTCACCCTAGAGTTGATTAAATTTTAATGAAGATCCTTGGCCAGGTGTGCCTGTGGAGACCTTCCAAAAACACCTAATGTTCTCCGATCTGACTTGTATATCCCTCTCATCGTATAATATTAAGCAGCTACCTCTGTCACTACAGATTTTAGAGACATTTTTTACATTTAGTTGGAGGTGGGACTCATGATGAAATTTTCTTGGAGCAGATATATATTCTCTGAATTCTTTGTTGTTTACATGTATAATTATATTACAGATATCTGTATGTGGAATTCTGAAAATACTGATGCTGAAGAAGAGGATGAGGGAAACACACATTTCCAGCATGAAGAGGAACAAGAAGAAGTCCTTTCTGGGCAATCAACAGATAATGCTGTACAAGAGAATTACAATGAAGAAGGTATGTTCACAAATAGATGCTAATTAATTATAAAGCTTTGGAACCTTATACTGTGATACTAGTCAGGAAATATGTCCTGACTAGGCTAAGTTGGATCCATAATGGGCTAGATTTTTAAATTAAAAACAAGCTACACCAAGGTGCATGTTTAAAGAAACATTGTAATCAAAAGATACTTTTCACACCCAGATGCCCACCTTAATGATTACCAATTGTAAGTAATATTACAAGTTAAGTTGCTGGGGCATTATAATTCAGTTAAATGTTAAATTTTGGAAGGCAATAAAAAAGACCTAAAAGACCTAAGTGAGAACAGTAATTTTAAATAACATTTAACCATTCGTGTTATCTTTACTATCCTATATTTCGAAACTTCTCAATCCATATAACCCTTCTCGCCGTCTTAGGTCTGCAAACAAAAATCTTTTAATTATTTGTAAATTTAAAATAAAAACATACGGACAATGAACTTGCACTTTCTCGGCTTCATCTTTGTGGAATGAGATACCAATATCCGTTCGAAACTCCCCACACTCGATTCTTCAGAGGTCCCAAGTTGTAAAAACAGAATTCATGGATATTTTCTTGGGGTCGTCCATACACCATGTGTACACTTCATAAAATGTGTGTAAAATACCCTTGTTTAAACACATTGCTTATTATAAAACAGTAGTTCTTTATTTTGTCACTGTTAATGTATGACATTACTCTTAATAAAAAAACATTGCTAAACTTCACATTTCCTTATTGTCAACTAATATTTTGAAAAAAGGTAGGCCAAAAATATGGTCTTTGTAAATGGTTTTCGAAGCCTGGAGAATTTCCTGGAGAAAACAAAATTCCAGGAGAAATGTGATAATTCCAAGAGTCTGGGAGATGATTCCAAATTCCTGGAGACTCCAGGACAATCCTGGAGACTTGGAAGCTCTGGATTCTTTCTAAACAAACTTGAAAACTTTATTGTTTCAATCTATATAATTACTCTCTTCTATCATCCTTTTTTTTTTATTTCGTGTTACATCCAACAGCAAGTTAACTCGCCATGCTTTCTAAACCAAGTCTCATTATGAGGCTTAGGGAGTGGCGTCGTTATGTCATGGGAACCAAGCTAGGGTTCAGCCAGGTTTGAACCCAGTACCTCGAGATGGAAGGCAAGCATGCTAACCACCAAGCTACAGTGCCACTTTTTCTCATTGTAATTGCTTGGTCATACAATCTGCGCCTTTGATCCTTAATTTTATTATTACTGTTATTATTACCATACTTTCAGATACAGATTCCAGCGATTGTGGCATAACACAGCAAAAGAGAAAGATTAATTCAATTGGAGGTAATTATATTTCTGAATATTCATTATTTTTAACAGTGCATTTTTCAACAGTTATATTTTTTTCTGTGTCAATGTGTAAAATTTCTCCACATAATGTCTCTACTTCACTACCTTAAATAATTATTGTGTATTACATTAAAAACATTACAAAACCTCAATTTTACATATGCATATATCATCCAATGACATAATCAATATATTTATTTTTAGGATAAGTAATAAATATATTTCAATGATAAGAAATCAACATTAGTGTAACATTTATGTCAGAAATCTGCATATTCACATTAGTTTTGTGGGGGGATTTGTAGGGTAATGTCAAGCCCTGACACCAAAACGGGCTAAAAAAGCATGCAAAACATGGCTAATAACGTCTTTTTTTTTTGTGCTCGTCGGAATGAAAACCGGAGACACGCCATCCTTAAAATTTAACTTGCCCAACTCGTCAAGGAACCCGTGCCCCCCTGTCGGGGGAATTGCCTTGCTGTCGGGGAATTCCTGGCGCTGCCACTGTTCATAACCTAGGCCTACCTGAGCAGCATTGTAAATAGTCAATAACCGATTATAAACAGCGGCAAGCCTAAATCATTGGTCAGTCATCAGTGTGCGTCAGTTTCAAAAACATTTAATACTCATGAAAACGATTTGTAACTTAACTACCTTAAGCAGTCATTGTGGAAAGGGTTATTAAAATACATTATTTGCTATGAGTACAAATTTGTTTTCGTTTCGTTCAAAAACAAGGTATAAAATGTATATCAGAAACACGATCAGACATTGCAAATAAACAATAACGTCATCTTTCACACTACAGACACCACCACTGTATCACTAAAATAGCAACCCAGTGGTTCTGACAAGCACCCAAGTCTTCCATGTGTAATATGACATACGTAAGACTGCCATGCATAGTAAAGGCCCACGGTTCTATCTTCCCACACCACCACTGTATCACTAAAATAGCAACCCAGTGGTTCTGACAAGCACCCAATTCTTACCATGTGTAATATGACATACGCAAGACTGCCATGCATATTAAAGGCCCACGGCTCTATCTTCCCACAATACCACTGTATGCTAAGATAACCACCCAGTGGTCCTGATAAGCACCCAATCCTTACCATGTGTAATACTACGTATGCCCAACAACCTTGCATATGAAATGCCCGTGGTTCCCTCTCCCCACAATGGATTTAAACATGAGGCACATCTCCAGTCTGCTTGCAGAGTAGATTACGATGTTAGACCTACAATTACCGCTAATATGACCGATTAATTAAAATTTCTTATTATATCAAGTGTCACGATTTAAGACTGCCACAGACGAACATCACACGAACAAGTACCACTTTCCACTATTTATTTACTCTTCCACATAACATGGTAATATTCCACATACACCAACAAATATAGCCCTTCTGACTCCGTATTTTCTATTTCAATTTTTCACACACTTTGGTGCTCTAACAACTCCCGACCATCTAAAAATAATAAATACGCAATAACATCTAAATGGATATATCAAATTTAGATAGCATGAGGTATAACAAACAGTATATAAACTTAGTACTCACGGTCAGTTTCACAATTCATGTATCTAGTAGCCTTTTAAAAGTGCCTTGGCTATAAATTATTTAGTCCATTTCATTTGCAATACTAATACTTCGGTCTAAATGTGCCTTGGCTTAACAATTTTGCCCACACCCTTTCTCCGAGACCGGTACTATCCAACTGACTCTACACAACAACAATCTCCTGGATTCTCATTAGCATAAACAGTGTACAACTGGCCGCATGTTATTCATAATACCTCAAACTACCTCGGATATCTGCATAAATAAATATTTAGTATCCTTACTTAACAATAAGGAAATTCCCTTTAATTTATATCTTGTGACATCAAGTATGCAGTAGTTATAAATTATATTTAATACAACAAAAATATATTATACAACACACATAGTAAGCCGAGTTTAGCATAGTAAGAGTAAACAATGTTGAAAGGGGACTTTTCCTTTTGTGCGTTTCCGCTTTTTACGTACGTTGTAGGTTGGAGATCGGCAAAAACTTCACTGAACCCCGATATTACGAATCCTTTTACTTACAAACACCTCCGGGCCCGTGCTGTACATAATTCAGGGGTTTTACTGTATGTAAATAACCATGTTATTGATTTCAGATTCTGATTCAAGTGATGATTTAAAACAGCACAAAAAGAGAAAGGTTCATTCAAGTACTGGTAATTATATATTGTTCATGTTTTCTTAAATGTAACGTTAACAAAAATCATCTACTTGATTTTTACTCAATCATGGAATATGAAGTTAATTTTCGAGAATTGCTTATTTTAACTATAAAATACAATAAACATTTTTTATGTCCTCCCTTTGTCAACCAGTTTTAATCAAACACATTCTGATTGTGTAAATTGTTACCGATTTTATTTGAACTATTCACTAATTCCAAAATTTGTTTTTTATTCAGATTCTGAATCAGACTGTCATTCAAAGACAAGAGAGAATAGGACAAAAGGTAATGGTTACTAATCTTTTTTAAAAATACCAAATTAGTATCAATTTTCAAAGAGTGTTAACTTATTGGGCCATTCAATATAAAATCGTAAAATGTGTATGGAATAATTTCTCAACCTGGCTGATATTCAGTTATTGACGTAACACCGTGTGTGGATAGCATTTTCCAGCTTTTCAACTTTTTGTATCTCCTTCCAATATGAGCCTCCATAAACTTAAATAAATTAATGATACAATTTAGAAAGAATAAAAGGGGTAGACAGCTAAACTTCTAATGGCAATACCTGTATTTGTGATTGTTTCAAAATTTATATTATTTTGGCATTTATGAACTTACATTATGGTACTGATTTTGTAATTGTTGGAGGTTTATAAAGTAAGGTACAGGACATTGGTTCTTCAGTTTCAGACTCAATTCAATTCTCAAAACTTTTATTTTCATTACGACATCATAATATTTTACTTTACAACAAGTTTTGGTCAAACATTGTTTGTTTTCAAATATTGTGTGGTCTACGAGTTTAAATATTAAGGATGGAATATCTGAAGAAAAAAAAAATATTCAGAAATTCATTCATTTTTTTTCTAACTCTGACCCTGTCAAACAAAAAAAAAATATTTTTGTGTCATTAAACTCCTTAGAGTACTTAATAAAATGATTTTGGCTTATAGCACATTAGTCTAAAATTCTTATTGCACTTAACAATGGTGCATGCTCATTGCACATGTGAAACTTATACAGATAATTATAAATAAACATTAAATTAGCTTCTATTGTTAATTAATTGTGAAAAGCAGATTTGAAAAATATATTTGCATGCAGACAATGACATCTACAAAAATTCTAAAATTAGATTAAATTAAGATAATACAGAATGAGCTAGAAGCTCTCCAAGAGTGCAAATCTCAGCCAAGTCCTGTACCCGACCACAGATCTTTACTCTGCTAAGTAATAATGAAGTTAGTCACAATTTTACAACAAATCTTAAAGTTTGAAGTAAAAAATACATATAAATTCAGACAAGTCAATCAAGAGGTTTACTTTTTTGAAATCCACTATCTATGTCAATTACACCTGGCCAGTTAGTTTTAATGTAAAAATCAGTGAAGTGTTTAGCCCGCACAGTGTGCAATGGGAAGCCCATATGGTGTGGTGTTGGATGATCCCACAGGCACACAAAGTCACAGATCTTCACAAACATTTTAATCACATGTGTCATGCTCCAACAGTTTCTTAAACTTTAATCAAAATCATTCAATAACTTTAAAGTTTTGGTTCGAACAATCAAACCAACTCCAATGAAAACACCTCTCTCCTTGAAATTTCAAACATCTGTTAAAAATTAAAATATAAAATGTCTACCTTATCATTTTTGTTTTGAATGATACATCATGAATACTGTAATCATAATGCAGTGAATATCATTATTCATTTTTTTCATATTTTATTTCAGGTGCCACTAAGAGAAGATGGAATGAAGAAGAAAAGGCGATTTTTAAAGCAAAATTAGAAAAATACTTATTATGTAAAAAAGTTCTTCCCACCGAAACATTAAAGGCAGTGGTGAAGTGCTTAAAAAATCATACCCTTGCACAAGTAAGAATTCGTGTGCACAACATTCTTAATGGAAAGCAGGTTATTTAAGATTACATTTTTTGACATCGTAATATTTAACCTAATTCATTGATGACATCAATCAACCCTTTCACTCTTGCTTTATTGGTGACTTAGGTTTGATTTAACATACCAATTAACCTACCTGAATTATGGTGAATTGCCAAACACTAAAAATCTATTAACAAAAATGTGGATGTATACAAGTCATTTTTTATGGAACATATGTTGTCCACACGAATTCTTAAAAACAAATTTGAGCCTGATATTTTTGTAAATAATGCATTATTTGATCAGGCTGCTTGTTTATCGGTTTGTTGGAGATATGAGACAGGCAAGGTGAAAATCAAAATTGTTGTTTTTAGGTCCACATGATGCAGACCTTAGGTTTCCATTCCTGTTCTTGTTGTTTGTTGCAACCACAACTTTAAAAGCATTCAGCGTCGCCAGTTTTGGTTGGATCTGCATGGAATTTTGTACACAAAAATGAGATTTAATTTTCTGTGAATGATGTCAAGGTTGGCATTATAGGCCCTATGCCTTAAAATTGCAGGAGAATAGTTTGTTGATGTTTGAATCTTTTTCATTGTTATTCATTTTATGGGCCTGCCTCTGGTTAGTGTATTTCTGTTTCGGAGTGTAGATAATTTTTTTTCCAACAGATAAAACTTGTAGCGATATATAAATGTTAGCACTATTATTATTAGGCCTATAAAAATCGATCTACATTAAATACATTTTTCAAAAAAATCAATTAATATTGAGATAATGGTAATTGACTTATTTTTTATAAATATTTTTTTAATAATAAATTATAATTATAATTTATGTTGCTCAAGTTTTGTTTTTGTTTTGTGGCAGAGCCAACCCAAAGGAGGCATACGCCACAGAGCTAGTTTTCCATAATAGGCAAAAATTTTTAAAATCGATTTTTCACATTTTCAGAATGAAGTATAAACGTTTAACTTTCATACTGAATTAAAAATTCAAGTATATGTTCAAAAATGCAAAATAAAATAACCCTACTTAGTCAATATATACCAATAAGCAATTTTCAAATGCAGTTTCTCAAAACTTGCATTTTTAACGTTTGAAGTTTGATCGTTAATAACTTTGACTGAAATGTGTAGTTTCATAATTCATGAATAATTAATTTTCAATTGTTGTCTTTTATGCCTGCTTTGGCTCTGCCACGTATTATGACTGAGTTTTATTACTTATTGTGAGGAGCAAGGATGTGTTTCAGCATTCAGCACATACTTGGAAGTTCAGCTTCAAATGAGGCTAGTCATGGCAAAACCACCAAGTTTTCGCAATGGAAGTTGAAATAAGCAAATAAGCAACAGGAAATTACAGTATAAACAAATACAAAAGGAATTTGTTCATAATTTGTTCCATAACTTCAGTTATAGATATCCGATTTTGATAATTGACCACTCATTTTAAAGCTTGCGAAAAGTGTAATATAACTCAATTTCAATTTTCATACAACTTGGTTGTTTTGGCGTGTCATGCCTCAAATAGATACATGGATCCATTCAACAGCCAAAGAGAAATTTTCTTCCTTTGATATTTTTTTGCAAAAAAATGGGCACTCGAAGTCGGGACTTCTAAACGATATGCAAAACCTATGCCTCAACTTCAGCCAATGAACCATTGCCATTCTTCAAAAAGGATGGGCGTTAAAGCAGCAAAATGTCATTTAAGGAGAAGTAAAGGATTTAATTACTGACACATTTTATAAATGGGTAGAACCTGGGGACAAGGCTGACCCTGTGCATCCTGCTAAAGGAATGAGGTACCTTAGAGAGACTGGAACCCGTATATTTTCATCTGAAGAATGAAAAACCACAAGACAACAGTTTCTTCGCCAGACTATCTGCACGTCAAAGGCAGTAAAAATTAGGCAGCTCAGTCACTACTGGAGAGGATATAGAAGAGACAGATTGACATGTGGGATAATGAAGCAGGCCGTTCAAAAATCCGCGAGCTTCTATTTTGGACTGATGGATATTATCCACCCAATTATAAAACATTAAACAACTTGAACAATGTTTTGCACCTTCTCCTTAAAAATAATGGAACAGTCCAATTTCCGATTAAATCCTTTTCTTTATAATGACTTTGAATATGTCATTTATATATTTTTCAATCAATTAGTCCTATGTTTTAAAACGGCTCTGTTTATTTCCAGTGTTGCCACACTGCCATGCTTTTTTGCAATATTTTAAGAAAGTTTATTGGTTATCAACCCCTTTTACAGAATGAAATAGTCCTATCATCAATAAAGTTAATGTCTTCATAATGTTAATATTGAAAATCAGCCTAATGAAAATTAGGCTTAATGATGGTAAAAGCATAAACCGTGATAATTTTACTGTTTCTTACACCCCTATCTTTGAATGGAATAACCCGTAATAGTAGGGTTGCTTAACAACAATTTTTGGCTGATAGAGATAGAGTTGCGACATGGAAATTTAGAAATCCATTTTTGTGTCCAATAATTCACGCACTACACGTGCGCGCGTTTAGGGTGTATAGGAATTCCCTATATTATAGTTATAGTGATTTTTACGTGAATTATGTAATTTTAATGCTATATAATCCTATAAAAGGTCATAATAGTAGGCCTACATTTTAAATATATGATTGCTTGTATTAAGTAAAGTAGTATCAATGTTAACAATTTTAAAACATAAATTAATATTTGAAATATGAAAGTAATAAAGTTGAGTTTATTTGAATATTGCGTCCCCTAAATGTAAGTCTTAATGTGGGAACCAGTATTTTATTATCATTTTTACCGGTGTCATATTCAAGACTTCAGTGCTACCAAACTCACCAAAAGTGTCAGTGTTACTAGTACAGTATTTATAAGGTGTTTGGAATAAGTATGCATTGTTTATTAGCCAACCCTAGACAAAAACGATAATTGAAGGTATTTATTTAATTATTTATCTCCGTTAGTTAACATACGTGCATACCTGACACGTGAAAGTTTATAGGCCTACCAGTCTTGCTTTCAGCCTATTATTTTTAACAATTGCTGATGATATATTTGTATATTTATAAACATTGCATAGGCCTTCTTCAGTATCTTATTCAACATGAAAGAAAAGTGATTGTATTTATAATTATAAACTTGGCTGTTCGTGTTTATTTACAAGCGATAAAGAGAACATACACATCTTTATTTTTAATTTATGGAAAATAATTTAATGTTAATTATGTCGATGTATATGCCTAGTCATGGGATAAGCCACCCTCCGTGTAATATTTTCTACCTTTCAACGTACCGTGTAGCCTACAGTAATTCTTTTAAAAAACCCGTTAAAATTAACATATATATTATTACATTTTTACAAATTAAAATTACAAATGCCTACGGTAGTTCTACATTTAGGTAATACGTTTAAGTATGTTCCGCGACCATTGATTTTATGGAGTGTCATTGGAGCCATTTCGACACTAATTGTATATTTATAGTAACGAATTAACTTACATTTAAATTGCGAATTTTCGGTCCCAACTGGACCCTCGTCAGGTACGTTTGGTCGATGCTGCTCTTATTGTTGTATTTTTCTTGGTATTCGGCTTATTTGATGACGTAACGTCACGTTATTGACGCTAATCGGATATATATCGAGCCATTTTTTTTTGGCGAGTGTTAGAATCTCAAGGGTCGGGGTCGGAGGTTCCCCCACTTCTCTTTTCTATTGAGGTCCGGACTGTGTATTTTAATCTGTTCCGCTTCTGTAACTTGTCGCATCATCGGATCTCCTGGATGGCTGAACTTTTACGTTTAGCTCTTTTAGTTCTCCCATGTGCATTTTTTTCATGTGTTGGTAGAAAACGGACATAGTATCTTTATTGACGTATTTAGTGTTCTTCATATCGTTCTGCGATACTTCTAGATGTTTCTCCTATTTATAGGCCATCCTTAACCCGACAATCTTCACATTTAATCTCATAAACTACTTCCCATACTTTACAGTTAATCTTTACTCCCGTCTTAGTCCAGTAGAAATAGGTGAAAAATAGGCGTTGAGTCAAACAAATTGCAATAGTTTGTTTTATTGATGGAATCTGTTCATCAAGTTGTGCAGAATAACATATCCAAAATCTACCCCGATTAGCCAATCAGAAAGTACCTAATTTGCATAAATTCAAAATGGCCGCCATTTTGCAACTTTGATGATCAATATCTCCTTAACCGTCAATTTTTATGTATATAAATCTATTAAGAACAGATAGAAACATGACCGTAAAGAACCCTAATAACACATTAATTTTAATGTTTGACCTCTTGGGGTCATAGGTCAAAGGTCATGGAAACTTTAAAGCTCAATATCTCTCTAACGGTCAGTTTTTATGTATATAAATGTATTAAGGAAAGATAGAAACATGACCATAAAGAACACAAATAACACATTTATTTATGTTTTTGACCTCTTGGGTCATGGGTCAAAGGTCATGGAAATTTTGATGCTTAATATTTCTATAACCATCCATTTTATGTATATAAATGTATTAAGGACAGATAGAAACATGACCATAAAGAACACAAATAATGCATTTATTTTATGTTTTGACCTCTTGGGTCATGGGTCAAAGGTAATGGAAACTTTGATGCTTAATATCGCTCTAATCATCAATTTTTAAGTATATAATTGTATTAATGACAGATATAAACATGATCACAAAGAACCCAAATAACACATTTATT
>JAOTQE010087377.1:0-11067 GCA_025631205.1 Nesometra sesokonis
TTCTCAAAAAGTAGCCAGCTTTCCTTGAAACGGGGTTTTGTTTGTAGGCTTCTTTTGAGCTACAGCCGGTGGCCTATCTATCATAACCATGGAAATACGCCTCTCTCGGCTCTGACGTTGGCGGCACAATTATTATGAAATGCGAGAATTGTATATCCAACTATATGCAGGGTGAACATAATGGTAACCGCTCCTTTGATGCCAACATCAATGCTCCATACTCTCTACCTCCTCATCACTTGACGACTTCTCATCATCATCCTCCTCATCATCTTCATTCTCAACTGCCTTCCATATTTGTTTCTGTAACCAGTCATCCTCATCTTCGCCATCTCCAGGTCCCAAGCATTCTAGTAGCTCATCAATATGCTGTATCATAGACAGATTCCCACTGTCGTCCTTTGGATGCAGCTATAACGATGGTAAAAAAGATATGCAGTCTATAAATATTGATAATTCTAATGAATGAACAAATGAGCAAGCGAGCGAGCAAACAAACAAACAAACAAATAAATAAATAAATAAATAAATAAATAAATAAATAAATAGACAGACAGACAGGCAGGCAGACAGAGAGACAGACAAACAAATTAATTAATCCCACGCAGTAGGTTTGATATACTGGAAGTGGAAATGTTAGATTCATCAGGGAAAGGTAGAGTGATTGAATTATTATTTAATTCATTAAAACTAATTAATTCATTCATTATTTTATTTCAGGAATAGATTCCATACAATAATAAAAAAAATATGTACATATTTAGTTCATATAATAGAAAAAATGGAAGAAAATACTGTGTAGTGTTAGACAAAATACATACTATGGCACCTAACAAGGTATGGCCAGGGTTCTAGACAAGCAGCACAAAATATATCTAGGCCTTACTAGTGGGTAAGCTCAAACCACTTCCTGTGTAGTAATGAAGATGGTAGAGCGTATTGCCTGGTGTTGCTTATAACAGAGTTGTTACTGTTAGTTATTCTTTTTATGAAACTACAAATAGAAGATTTAATAAATTCATAAAAAGACTGAACACTATTTTCTACAAACAACATGCTTGCACTACAGTGTCTACGCTTATGAAGCAGTAATCGTAAACTTTCAAAAGTGTCTTTTCAAAAAGAGAACAAAACAGAAAAATATGAACAAAGAGGTAACAGAATTATAGGAATAAGTGGGTTTTGTGCCCCTCTTTGAAGACAGACAGAGAAGGAGACTTGCGAACAGTAACAGAAAGGCCATTCCAAAGTTTAGGGCCAGGAATCATTAACAACCTTTCACTGTAGATTTTCAAATGGCAGGGTGGAATAAAAAGAATAGTATAATTGAAAGTTGATCTGAGAGTATGAAAACAAATGGCAGAACGTTGTTGAATCAGCAAGCGGGGCGGCATTTTCCAGGTCCGGGTGTGCATAGCTGCCGGTTTGGGTTTGACCAGCAAAAAAAAAAGGATATTTCCCAATTTAGCGAGTTCTGGTACCCCTCTTTTGGACTATTTTTGGTTTTGGGGGTTAATTATAGTCTTTATATAAGGGGGCGTGCAACACAGTTTTGGCGATTATAGGGGGAGCATGTGCCGGCTGCGCCCCCCCCAACCACTAAATCCGCCCTTGATGAGATTGGATATGTACATAGGAGACTGAAAATGAAGAGATTTATAATAAAACTCTGTCATCCAAGCACATTTTTGAAACTTTTGTTTGGTTGTTTTTTTTTGTGTAGAATCAAACAGTGCTGTATAAAATGTCTGACAATGTTTTGTCTGGTTGGAGATGTCCGAGTTGACTTAGATGTGACGGGCTGTTGTGAGACTTGTCAGGGACAGTTTTAGGTCATTGCGACTGTTTGAGAACCAATCATGATATTTCATAACATAAAATAAAAAAACTTCAACAAATCAAATGTATAAGATTGTGAATCGTATCAGACTGTCCAATTTGTGTTGTCGGAGCCGATTATCTATAGTATGATTTGGATTGACAACCCCGACTTTTCACCAGATCGCGACTCTCTTCATATGATGCCAAGTTAAACTTTAAAAAACTACAAACCTTCTTTGCTTTGTATAAAAAGTGTCTAGCATATGGTTCATTTTCCTTACTATCTTGTAAAACATGAAGCCAACCAAGAAGGTACCAAACTTGAACTACTTCATCATCTTCTTCCAATAACATTTGTAAAATTTCCTCAGCAACCTGAAAAAAAAATGGAAAACTTGTATTCCTAATTAAGAGAAAACAAGAACTTGCAAAAATAAAAAGGTTTCTAATCTGGAGTGTAGGTACCCTACTTTAAAAAACATGTTTTCAGATAGTTCAGATAAGTGGGTATTAGGCTAGGTATTAGAAGCCACACAAATTATTTGTTTTGTTACATCCAACATCGACTTCATCGTCCAACACAATGAGACTTCGCAATCAAAAGAAATATTGGGGTCTACTCTCAGATTTCATAAAACCCAACCCATATCTTACAAACCTGCTTTATTCCCAATTCACAAATATTTAACAGAAAAACAAATTTCTCTTCTGGCACTCTCTGGGTTTGCTTTCTCCGTGGAGAATGACTGCTGTCCTTGGACGTGTGCTACCCCTTAGTTTTCAAGTGGATTTTTTTATTTATTTTTAATGTAATGTTTGTCTGAAATTAATCATACATTTGTATTTTTACATTTATATGGCAGCATGTACAAAGTCCCTCAATCCAGGCTTTGGCTGCAACAGGTTTTTATTTATCCATTTTAATATTTTTATATTTTAGTGTTGTTAAATAAAAATATACCGATATATATATTTTTGACGCTTACAGAATGAGAATTTGAGTATTAAGCGTAGCGTGATGTACGCAGTGTATGATTTTTGGTGTCTGAAGTAATCGGGATTAGTGTAAGTCTACAATGGTAGTGGTAAGGGCAAATTTAGACTTCCACCACATAAAATTGTAAGTCCAGTGATTAGTTTTTTACATAATTTTTTATTGTTACATAACTGGATGAGTGAGAACCTACGTTTATTTACTACTGAGTGGATGCTTCGTACACTTGTTTTATATGATAATTGACATGTAGCCAAAAATAAGATTCCTAAATATTTCCTAAATTTTGGTAATTTATGTTAATTAATACATCAACTTATGGTTTGGAATGATTGAAATTGAAAAATGAATGAGCAAAATAGGCAAAAGAAAACAACTGCCTTTAGGATGCCCTCAATAATAATAATAATAATACAAATAAGAACAAAATTAGAAATAATGATAATAATGTTAGCAAGTAACAATAATAATATTAATAGCAATGGTAAACTTTCTGCAGAATACCCTTGTTATTCCAAAATCAATATATACACAATTGAATTATATTCCACAATATTGTAAACACTCATTCTTTTGCATTCTATTTTTCATGAAAAATATACTTACATCAAATTGTTGTAATTCTATGAGGATTTTGACAGCACCAATTCGACTGAAGTAGCTAAGTGGACACGTCTCAACTGGATCAAATTCACTTCCTACCGGTTTGCTGCTCTCTACTTCTTTGAGCTTTGGCAACCACAGGGATATACTTTTGTTAATCATTTCTTTTGCTTCCTGAAAAGAAACCAAAATAAGTATAGTTTAATTTGTAGCTATGCTGTAGTACCGTATATACATACAGAAAAAACATTAATTTATAATTCTATGATAACCAATTAGAATACTTCTCATTCATTGGATATGAGATATTGAACCAATTATCACCCTTGTCCCTAGACTTGCTCCAAGTCTGTATATTATATTTATTTTAAGTGTTTAATGAAGTGCGCCACCAACGAATGAAAATGCTTTAGTGGTGTGAGGTTTGTCGTTAATATACAGACTTGTACAATAGTGAATGATCGTGGGTTGGGAATGGAAAGTACCAGGCAACATGATGTAATGATTAACGTTCCGTATTTGGCTAATTAGGCCAGTGAGTCAACCAATCAAAGGTTCTCATTTTCGAACCACGAAAGATGACATGGAGAGCCTAAGATACATTACAATACAATAATTAGGGCCTAGGCTTTGTTTTCGCTGATCGAGGTAAGCCTGAAAACTTATCGTAGGTGTAACTAGATAGGCCTACTACTATTTAATGGCAATGATAAGAGAACTAGGCTAGGCTAGATAACCACAAACAATATGTTTTAGCAGTCGTTCGTTGGTGGGAAAAGGCCTACACTTATGAATCTGCCAGCATTTGTCAAACATTCATATTCAACATACTTCAAGTGGATTAGCCAATCACATGCAACTGAAACCAGGCAAGCGGATAATATATGCCCATGAAAACGTGGTGGAAAATCATGTGACATTGAAGCATTGACCAAGACGGTGATTTAAACATCAGAAAGGTATGACAATCCACCTGCTATAGAACGCAATGGGTTCCTTTTAATCGCCCTTCATGAAATAAACCGAATCACCGTCTTGAACCAAGACTACCTTGCCCCTTTCCTGTTGGGGCGTGGTCCTGGCAAGATACCACTGATCCATATTACCATTCTAGGATATAATTATCACCCCACATCCCATTAGAGCAACTTCAGTACTCCTTATCAAGAGGCCTGTCAGCTGGATTATCTCACTACTGACAGGCTAACAAGCTGTTTATAAAAAAAGTACCACATCTAATTTAAGATCTAATTTAAGAAATTAAGGTAATACTGAGTCCATTTCACTCAATGATAGTCTCATTGCATGGGAAGTGTATAGAAAATTTAGGAACATTTGTAAGTATACTTGTTAGTTTATAATATCCTGTCTCTGTGAGATTCTTTCTCTTTTCGCCGTTTCATTATGGCAACAATGAAATTTTTCCTATTATTAATTTTAAAAAGATGTCTTACCTATTAAAACAAGTATTACATTAATATTATGTAGAGCATGGTGATTTGTTTTATTGCTTATTCTTAATAGTCATGTAAAAATCAAGGCCTACCTCATTTGAGTTTGTACTAAGATAGTAGCTTGCCATTAACTGGTAGGCCTCTGGACTATTTGGATTGTATTTTAATGCTGATTGTAGGTTTGCATGACACTCTGTTTCTGCCTTATCTTCAAAGCTGAAAAAAAATTATAAGATTTAATTTGACTTATTTGGTGCTATGAGACACCAAGGATAACCAGTGAAAGTCCGAGGACTTTTTTTAGCTCCGGCTAGACGGAGCTCAATGAGTACTTGGGTGATTAACTAATTAATTAATTTATTAATGGATCTTTTTTGGTCCTGGTTGGAAAAGTGGCGAGGCTGATTACAGTATTTTAAAATTTTTCTTGACAGCCTTTGCACAGGGTGCGATTCGAACACACAAACATATTTCACTTTCAGTTACGAAACAACGGCGTTGCTGACTCGTCCATGTACATGTTTTAATAATTAAAAATCCTTTAGAATTTTAAAGACGCATTTATACCATGACAATAATGATCAACAATAAAGGGATAAAAATAAGTTGTTCCATAGAAATTACAAGAAAATAAGAAAATTGAGGAGTATCATCGTGTGTATACGATAAAAACTTTAAAATCAAATCAAATTAGGTCTTAATCAACAAAAACAATGACATCTTTGAAGTTTATTGATTTTATCATTTTTATTGATTTTAATGTCATTTTAATAGATTTTGTAACAATATATGTCATCATATGTGGCAGAGGCAAACTAAGTCGCAAATGCTAGTTTTCCACAATAGGCAGACATTTTAAAATGTAAATTTTTTCAAATTTTATTTTATATAAATATATTTCATACTACCTTAACAATTTTCAGATATATGAAAAAATAATGTTTAAAAAATGCAATTTAAAACGACCTTGCTAAGTCAATGTATACTGATAAACAATTTTCAAATGCAGTTTTCTCAAAACTTACATTTTAAATGTTTGAACTTCGATTGTTCATACCTTCGCAAGGAAACATCGTATGAAACTGGTTTTTTTTGCATGTTAAAGATAATAATGTTTAGTTTTATAATCCATAGAAAACTCAATTTTCAATTTTCCGACATGTCTCATTTGCCTTGGCTCTGCCAAATATACATGTTAAATCATGATTGAATTGTTCTACAGTTGAACCTCTCGTAAGCAGACACTCTCGGGTCCGGAAAAAGTGTATGCTTACGGGGGTTTTCCGCTTACGAGAATTTCGGCTGATAGAGGGCCTTTCAAATTTATAGACACCGCATTCTATATTTTATTAAATATTTTTTGAAATAATTTTAAAGATTGTTTAAGTAATATGATTTTCAGCCATTACGGTATAAGGACTATTTTGTACAAAATTTTTTATTCGTTGTACAGAAAAATCACCACATTTTCCGGGATGTCTGCTTATGGGAGGTAAATTTACGTACAAAAAATCCAAATTTTAAGACAAAAAAGTGTCCGCGTTCGCTTATGGGAGGTGCCAAATGCACTGATTAGACAGGGAGGACAAACGGGTCTTTAAATTAGTGTCCGTTATGGGAGGGGTCCGCTTACGAGAGGTGTCCGCACAGGGAGGTTCAACTGTAGTATGTGAACATTTCATCATCACCAATGGAGATCTCTGTATTGAGGTTTTACAGCATTAACCAGTAAATAATGCAATCTTAATCTAAATGTGGCAGAGCCAATCCAAATGAGGCATCAGTCACAAAGCTAGGCAGAAATAAAAAATAAATGTAATTTTTTCAAATTTTATTTTATTTGGAAAACATACAGTTTACACATTAAACTTTCATAATACATTATCAATTTTCAGAGCTCTCTCTCTCTCTCTCTCTTTCTACAGATTAATGATCACAAAACGTTCAAAAAATGCAATTAAAATTTACCCTGCTTAGTCAATGTATACTGATAAGCAATTTTTAATTTAGTTTTCTCAAAACTTACTTTTTAAAAGTTTAAACTTTGATTGTAAGGAAACATCGTATAAAACTTTTTTTTTTTTGCATGTTATAGATAATGAGTAGTTATATAATCTTTTAATAACTATATTTTCAATTTTTCGACTTATGGCTCTTTTAGCTTGGCTCTGCCACAAATATATATTGTTAATCACCTATGATGGAGCTCTCTATACATCAGAAAGGATAGAGAACTCGTCTTTTAAAATCTAAACCATTTATCACAGAGTAGACATATCTTAGATTTTAAACAATAACCTTACCAAGAGTCTGTTAAATAAATTTCAGCTATAGAACAATGCGCCCTTGCAATATCTTCATCTGACGCAGTTCCATTGGAAGACATTGCACACGCTCCATTCTCCTGTCAACAAAAAAGCAAATTTAAAACATAAAATTGGAATAGGTCATCCTTTTGGATGATATTTTCATTTGTATTCGTCGATTTATGTCTTTTTTCTCATTCTACAGTATTTTGTTTCCTTTCATTTTTTTATTTGATTTGATTTGATTGATTCAATATGCTCTTAAAACAAGTACACAACAATATATACAGTACATAAAATGATTTAAAACTACAAAAAAACATAAGTATTTTATTGCTTTAATTTTTGCCAAAAGAAACAATGCACAAACTAATAATCTAAGGAGGAACAAAATCGATAAGGTCCGTCTTCTTGTCTTAATCTTGCAATCTGCAAAGTTGAAAACCAATCGGACTTTTAAAATTGACAGCAGTTTTATCAAATGTTGGTACAAACAATACCCTCCCTGCAAGAGTTTCACTCTTGGGAAGGCAATTAACTGAACAAACATTAGTAAATAAATAAAAGAAAAAACATTTTTACCTGTTCTTCGTTTTCCTTTTGTCGCTCACTTAATATTATTTCAATTCCTTTTCGGAAACAATCAATGGACTGCTGACCTTCAAATACCTGGCCTAAGTACATGTACTTAGAAAACCCAGAGTCTGGATTAATAGTTACTGCTCTACCAAAACAGTTATCATAAGTTAAGAAATGATACGAAGTCATTAAATGATGATAAATGATACTTCTATACAAGATACAAGATAACTTTATTCATCCCATACAGAGAAATTTAATTGCTCTCATTAATATAAAATAAATAATATACAGTATAATATAATAACAATATCTTTGGTAAATTAAATTGTGATCCTGTGCACTCTAGGGAGAAATGAGAGATGATAGTGTAAAGTGGTACAACATTGTGGCCTCAATCTATCACTACCTTCACGATAACATTCGGCAATGTCCGAACAAAGAAGATGACTTACATCACTCCAAATCACACGAAACATCTTCTACCGTAAGCAGTTCACATCCAGCCATCCTCTTTGCACTACTCACAAACCTGTCTACAGTTGAACCTCCCTGTGCGGGCACCTCTCGTATGCAGATACTTCCCATAATTAATTTTCTTATATAATAATTTACCTATATGTTTTCTACGGAAGTTAGAAAAGAATTCTTTAAGTTTATCTAAAGCTGAGTTGGATTTTAATTTTTTTCATAGCTGCAAGTCACTTGGCATATTCCTAAATTTATAATAAAGAGCCTTACGAATCTAAAAATGCTGGAGTAAAAAGTGTTGCATGGAATGTAATGGCCCCTGCAGTATGATGTAGTATAGAGAAATGCAGATACACAAGTATAAAATTTTCATAGTAAACTCTCAAGCTAGGCCTTGTTAAGAAATGTTAATTGTTAAAGGGTTTGGGAAGTGATCTATGGATCGATGGATCATGGGTCTGGCATATCAAAATATTGAAGGTGATATATTCTAGTTTACAAACATTATAGTAAAGCATCCAGGGACCTGGGACGTGTTTGTGCGTACACCATAGATTTATTATTACGGCTAGATGGTGAACTTCCACAGAATAGATCCTACATGTAATCCAGCCAATCCAATCGTGTTACGTTCTAAGGCTGTTGCTATGTCGAAATTGCGCACGGCACAATCTTTTATAGTAGTTCTAGATTTATCAATAAATGCAAGTAAATTTAATCCAAATCTATAGACATTGACAACATAAAATATGTGTGACATATGTAAATAATTTTTATAACAAAAGAATGTTAAAAATACAATAATTGTAAAACAGTTGTGATGATTTAACTTACAAGTTTGTGACGGAGACTGAGAAATCAAAATAGTAGGTGCCTACATGGACTGCCATTTTTACAGTGTTAAGATCACCATCTAGCCGTAATAATACATCTATGGCATACACACACTTTGATTCACTACAGCGCATCATCAAAAATATTACAGAAGGTATTGAATCAAAGGATATTTTCTTAGCTCCTTCAACATCTCCAATCTCCACTAACAGATTTCCTGTCATTTCCAGTACTCGTACGTTGTCTGGCTCAATCTCTAGCGCCCTCTGGCAATATTTCTGTGCCATTTCGAAGTCAAAGGTATCCATGCATTCTTCAGCCTAGTAGAAAAACAAAAAAAAAACAATTCATCATCTGATTTTCAGTTTTAGTGTAACATTTTCTAATAAGAATGTAACCCAATGCTTTAATGTTGAACATCACAATATTTATTACCACCTGGTAAAACAAGGTTTTTCCGGGAAGGAATTAATTTGAGTTGTATTGTTTTTTTTTTCATTTTTTTTTGTCTGTGAGCATGACAACTTTCGAAAGAAAGAAAGAGATTTCACCAAATTTTCAGGATTTACTTATGAGGTTATCTCGGACGAGTTTGAGAATGGGTGCCCCATGTAACATGGGTTGGCTGCCATATTGGATTATTAAAGAAAACACCTTTTTGCCCACTACTCCCATACCAGCACTTAAAACACCCTCAAATTTGGAATTTACACTGCTCAACTTACCCTGACTGATGAGTTTGAAAATAGACACCCCATGGCACATGGCCTTGCTGCCATCTTGAATTTTTTTCTTAAATCACCTTTTTGGTGACCACTTTCATACCAAAAACGTGAAACATTGTCAACTTTGGAATTTACACTACTTACCTTATTCTGACCAATGAGTTAAAAAATGGGAACCCCATTTTACATGGATTGGCCAGAATCTTACACTTTTCAAAGATCATTTTTTCGGCCACTAATCGCATAACAAAATACCTTACCCCGACCGGGCAGTGCAATGCTGTTAAGCTCTAGTTTTTTTATTCTGTTTATATATAATTTGTTTGAACATAGAGTTTTTATTATAATCAGCTGCACATTGTGATAATGGCACTACTGATGGTAATCAGAGTATTGCGCACTGAACGATGGAGACTTATTTGGTTCCAAGTTTGAATTCATCACCACTCTCCTGTTTCTGATGAAGAGTCAAAATACAAGTTAATACTTCTACTTCTACTTTTTTCTACTTCTGTACTTGACAGGATCCATCAGTCTGGATATTGTGTCAAGGATTGGTGGACTTGTGCGTGTTGAGACCATCGCTCAAAAACCATTCAAATAAATTATGTACAAAACAGAAATGTGTACAAATTGAAAAAAATTGGGTTGGTGCAAGTAAAATTGGTGTACGCATCTAAGGAAGACTTTGAATTGCCCTCTTAAAGCCACTCAGAGGCTGGAGTGCGCGAGTGGCAGCAGGCAATGCATTCCACCATATGACAGTACAGGGTAAGAATGAATACTTGTATAGAAGGATGCGTGTTAAGACTAGTTTAAATTTTTCAGGATGATAAGACTTGGTGATAGATGGCATTGGTAGGAGTACTGACTCATAATACCTTGCAGGCTGTTGTGGACATACACTAACGTGCCACAACGCACCCCCCCCCCCCCACATTTTTTCTTAAGGTTTTCACATCCCTAAAACACAAAAAAAATGCCATTTTCTATTTTCTGGTATTGGAAACAAAAGAGGTGACCCAAATGGAAAAACAAATTTTTTGCATGTAAAATTCAAATCTCAAACATCCTTCACACCTCCTGGATTCACTGCGTACACGATTTGGAAAGGGTTAACATTCAACATACATTTGGCATAGGAGGGACCACATCACAATTATTCTACTGCAGTTACTGCAGTAATCTATTACTAATGTCTATTGCAGTTACTGCAGTAATCTATTACTAATGTCTATTGCAGTTACTGCAGTAATCTATTACTAATGTCTATTGCAGTT
>JAOTQE010087388.1:0-15062 GCA_025631205.1 Nesometra sesokonis
ATGAAGAAGAGGATGATGACATTATTTCATTTATTTCTTTCAATCCAGGCCAACACTATTATTATTATTATTATTATCATTATCATTATTATTATTACTACAAATGGTGATCGGATGACCACAGGAATTTTGTTTTTACAACTTGGGACCCCTGCAACCTACTTAACCATTTGAAGTTGCATCCCTATTCCATATAGGAGAATTTACTGTCCCACCATGTGAATGGTATCCTAAATGGAATACAGTAGCTTTTTTGGTTTGTTTAGCAGTAATTTCCTGAGAACTTTAATAGCTCATTGATTATTTTTATATATTTATATAAAATGAATATATCGGGTGGACATAAAAAAAAATTGCCCATACTTTGATGATACATTGCTCCACTATTCTATGGTCAAACTGTTTAAAACTTTATACACACGAAGTATGATGAAATGGTTCGACAGGAAGGAAAGTAGTGTCGTAAAAACCTTGAAGATATGTTTTCGATGGAGAATGAAATTTGGTCTAGTGGGTGGAAAAAAATCTATTTGAGATTCCGCGCAATAGACAGAGCAGAAATGTCCAGAATTTGCATTATGGAATCATTATAATTATTTTGGTCCCATGAACAGAATTTTTAATGGATGAAATTGAAATTTGGTCTGTATACTTTGAACATGATGTTGTTTGAGTGTGTAAACTTTTAGAAGCTGCCGCAAGAGGGTTTTGAAGATATCCATTGTCAAAGTACAGGCAATTTTTTTTATTCCCAGCCGGCATGAAAGTTTAGTCACAGAAACTAATGATATTGTCCTACAGTTCTTTGTGTATACCGTAGAACTTTTCATAAGAACCATTAATTAGTTAAAATTTATTCATAAATAAATTATTTTGCTTTCAAAAATAGAATTCATAGAAAATTACCATTATGCTTGACTACAGTGTGTCTATAGAAAGAATAAGCTGTTCATCTAATTTTTCGTTTACCAATGTTTAATTACATTCTTCTACTTAGTAAATAGTTAAAAAAAATAGCTATAAAAACATGTTTTGATATTATGCAAATAGATATTCTACAACATTCAAAAGGTGTTTGAAATGCGACAAATCTTGACAAGTTGTTAGATTTTATTAGCATTACGAGTAATTTATATGTATAGAATTGCAATGTAACAGCTTAAAATGTGAATATAACATAAGATGGTATGCATGACTTCACATATTGGACAGATAAATGTAGCCTACGTACTTAAATCGTTGCTTCGTACTTAAATTAGCAACACTATTCTGGGATTGTCTTCCCAAATATACAATACTACAGCATTGTAGTGGTGGTTAACACCCTTGCTTACTAATCTAAAGATTCAGTGTTCGGTCAGACCAACCACTAGGATTTCTCATGACTGTAAACCTAGGCGCTGCTTAATCCTCATAATGAGACTTGGTTTATATGCATTTTATAGTATATTCAGCCTGTAATTGGCAAGTTACTGATATTGGATGTGAATAAAATTAAAAAAATACTGACGCCACTGTAATCCCTCAATACCCCCTTGAGCATACTGTAACTAATTTCAAATCAAAAACATCTCTCAATTTTTGGTTAGCTTTCAACTACAGTATAGTTTACAAATTAGTACTACATTTACAATTAGTGTGGGTATACCTGAATGCATCATTTTGCATAAAATTGGTCCTAAAATTCTTCATTTATGTTCTTAAGATTTTCCCTACTTTAATATGCAACAAAACCAAAAAATCAATGATATACAGTTATAGTTACTTCTTGATGATGACTTAATAAAGGTCGAAATGGTGAGAATTCATGGCCTCACTTTTCTTATTTTGGAGAATACTGTTATTCTATCATATACAGTTTCATTGTTATTATTACCGTACTTCATTACTACGCATCAGCAATGCATAAAATAACATAGTACCCAAAGGGAAAATGCAATAGTTTGTAATTACAGTTGAACGTCACATAAACAGACACTCTCGGGTATAGGAGAGTACCGCTTACGTGAGATAGCCACTTACAAGAGGTTTAGCCAATAGAGGTCAAACTTTTTAAAATTCCTATTAGGGAAGTAAAGTGAGAAAAAAACTACCAAGAAACGTCTAGAAAATCTGATTAAATCTAAAAAAAATCTAGAAGCACTCGGAGAATGCAAACCTTGGCCAAGCAGCCAGAATTCTCACGGATGCAGCTTTAACCATTTGGGGCCATCCATAAATGATGTCACTCTCAAAGGGTAGGGGGAGGGGGGTTACCTGAATTTTTATCTTTTCAAACACTGTATCATTAGTCTCAATCAGAGAAATCAACATTGGAAATTCCTCTGCTCGAAAGAGAGAAAGACTAATTATTTCTTTAATTAGACTATGCCCTAAATTTCAGCCTCATGAAAGTTTTTGCAACATACAGTTTGATTATTTTTTTATGTTTGTAAGTGAATATATTGTTTGTTACTAAAGACATTGAAAATAATGAGAAAATGTCGTAGGGGCCTACATACATTTTGTCAATTAATTTAGTTTCAAAATCTTTAAGGTTTGTGACATCATTTTTTTTTGGGGGGGGGGGTGTCTAAGAAAGTGGGACAATTTGTGACAAGGGGGGAGGGGGATCAAAAAATGCCAAAACTTGTGTGGTATCATGGATGGCCCCTTTACAAATTATCAATTGTTCTTTGAGTCATTTCCAAACTTCCCTAAAACTGTTGTCAGTATCTGTCAATTACTTTTTAAGATAAGCTGCTAATAGACAAAACAGAAATCACACACACACAAACATATCCACCAACACGACTGAAAACATAACTTGCCAACTTTGTTGGTGGAGGTAATAATACTGAGTATGCTTTAATAAATGAATGCACATGCTCTGTCAAAAATTATTGACATAAGATGATGCAAAATTGACTCTTGGGAATACACTAGTCAGGCACAACATACAGTTTGTACCCCTCAGCGCTATTCTGCGTTTAACAGTTTGACACAGCTGTTAAGTGAAAGAGCCCTATTTAAGCAGCTCAATGGGCATAGATCTAAGGTTTGCGGGTTTGAGTTTCCGATCTGAAATGTTTTGTTTTTTTTTAGTTGCAAAATTCTAGGAATGAGATACTTCTTACCCTGAAATTTCAAAATTAATTTGCCAGGTATTTTTTTAATAGTTTGCCTCGCTTTTTTGTAAAAAAAAATCTTGTTATTAAAATCTTATAAATACATTTGAAGGCAATTGTTCACAATGTCATATTTCTTATCATGTTAATTGTTGTTGAAGAGGGTAATCATGGCTTGGGAAAGGGTATCTGTAGCTTAATTGATATCCAGCTATTCATAGTATTAAAATGAAACTTTAGAAAGTTCCTCATTAGATAGCAGTAGTTCTCCTATTAAATTAATGCAAAACATGTTATTATCATGTATAAAGCTCAGGACTATCAACTACAGAGTCGCATAGTAATCAATGTTAGTTATTATGAATAAGATGAATAATAATAGTAATGACAATGGTGATGTGTGTGTATTTTTTGGTACATCCAGTTATGTCTGACAGCACGTAACTTCTTTGATGACACGCCACCTATGTCGGTCTACGGCTAGTTTATTCACCTCTTATGTATGCCCAACTAAACATTGATACTGTCGATCCAACTGATCCTAGGACGACCACATCTTGAGCCTTCATCTTTTTCTGCATTATGACACTGAAATTAGATAAAAGTGCCTACTTTAAGATGCTTTCTAATACAGGATGAAGAAAGTGAGAGGAAGAGTATTTGACTAACAATCTAAGGCGAAAAATCTGTAACACAATTAGTTGCCACCTTCCAACCTGGGCATCAATAACTATTATGTAATTTATCCGTTTATAAAATCGTGAAATTAAATTAGTTTTTTTAAAGGTACAAAATCATGGAACAAAGGTAAACATATACAGTACTTGACTCTCTAAACAGAACTGTCCTGAAAACTGATCAGAATGGATAGAAACTGCCCGAAAGGTGGTCGGTTTCAATAGAGTTGATAATATTTAATATCTGTGATAATGTCAAGGATTGAGTAAAGCTTACACATGCATAGAATTTCTGTTAATCGCTCGCCATTTGAGGTTGAATAACCGCAACCCACACATATATTTGGTCTCTTCAATTAACAGAATTACCTTTAAAGTTTAAATTTTAAGAACTTGTTCTAAATTGTTTGTCTAATTAAATATTGATTTGTTAAAAACTGCCAGAATATGAAAATGAGTCGCACTCTTGGCGATATTGAATTGTGAGAAAATCATTAAAGTAGGTCTGAAGTCAGATTCTTGAGGAGAAGTTTGTTTAATTTTATGCAAATATTATTAGATAAGTCTTTTTTAATTGTGAATTTATGATTAAATTGTGGTTGATTTTCTTAAAACCATGTTTCCATACATTTATGGTTTTAATTTTTAGATCTATTTACCCTACAGTAGAAATGTCATTGAAGTTATTACAGCATTGCATCCTATTGCAATGAGCTATTAACTATATTTTTCATTTTCAAACCATGAGACTCATTTTGTGATGACCTCGTATTTTGCCTTGAGTACCCCTGCTGAACTCAATATGTCAGACTGTAGCTCTAAGCTGATATACAATCGTGAAAGTATTAGCATTAAGTGGTTTACTGTGGTGTTAATGTGTCAAAGTATCCATATATCTCCTTACTCTTTACGCATCAGCATTGCTGAGAAATCGTTGTAATGTTTCGTATCTCATGCATCAGGGACACATACCTGCGAAATAGATACAGCCGAATTGTGGGTAGGAAATTGAACAGCACATAGGAATTAATATCTGTGCATTGATGCAAAAAAATGACGTTTCTTGAGCAAAGTATAAAGGCGTGGGTTGTGCGTGATGGGTCTGTTGGGAGTCTCAGAAGTGTAGGTTACACAAAGAATACTTGTGAAGATTTATAACAGAGTATGTCGATGAAAGCTAAGATGAAAGCCTTACCGGTTTATGTAGGGTTATGTGAATTGCCCGTTGAGTGGTGTCTAAATTTGTATCTTCAGACCAAAGTCAAAAGGAGAGCTTACTCGGGTAGTTCAATAAAAAGAGAGAAATGTAACATACAATTTTATTTAACATAATTAGCATTTCTGGTTTAAAATGGCAGGCCATATAAACATTATAAATAGTAATGAGCTACCCTCATAAAAGATGTTTGAATAAAATTAATAAATGAAATTACAATTTATTAAACCAAACTGAAAAGGGTATATTGAATTGAATATGAAACTCATACCTACCATACTAAACTTAGCGTCATTTTCAGGTCAAGTGTTCCGTAAGATGAGATAATGTCACTTTTTTGTCTCTCGTTTTGATTTTTATAATTCCAATGTCTAATTCAACACTATTTTCTTCTCTACCATGTGCTGCTAGATTGTTCTGGGTTTATTATTAAAACTCAAAGATGATATCAATGTAAACCATGCCCTAATTTTCTCTTACAACCTAAATTAGCTTCACTCATTTAATAAGGGACTATGTCAAGGTTATTCTACTGCAGTTACTGTAGTAATCTATTTCTGTTAATTGTACTATAGTTACTGCAGTAATGAAATGCTAATTTTTTTTGTTTTTTTTTTTTTGTTTCTGTATTAACACAAATTTCAGCTGTGTTTCTGCATTACTGCAGTAGCTGCAGCAGGATAACTTTGGCATGGTTTATAAGGTTTAGTACTTATTAGCATACTATAGTTAATCTACTTGTGTTGGTAGCACTGTAATGATTGTCTCAGCCATCCCAAGGGGGGTGGGGGCAGCTTATCATCTTTAATATTGGGATTAAACATGTTATATCAAGGGAAGTTTCTAATTTAGGGTCCAGGATAAAAATTGTGAAATCAAACATATTTTACTATCCATTTTTGTATTTCAGCTTCACATAGCAGCTGCAAATGGTTATTTAGATGTAGCTGAATGGCTTTTACAGCATCATGCGGACATACACGCCCTAGATTCAGATGGTTGGCAGCCTATACACGCTGCTGCCTGCTGGGCTCAGGTAAAAACCACTATTGATTATATGTGTTTTAGTTTAAATAATTTAACATGAATCACATTGTTGTTTCTTTTTAAGATTTTTTTTTTCATTTTTAAACTTGCTTTAAAATTATCAAATTATTGATGAAATTCATTTTTTATCATTTTTGAAGAGACTATATCTTTATTAAGTCTCATAATAATAACTCCTCATAAGTAGGACATACGTTGAATTCAATCGTAAGTTTTATTTTCTTTAATTCCACCAACGCTTTTTGCTTAATTTAATTTAAGAAGTTCAAAGTCGATATATTATTTGATACTCTCCCGAATAAGTTTAAATTTCCCTTTCTCTGTTGTTTGTTCATGTTTGTAAATAACTTAATTTGTTTTATCTCGGTAATCATGACTGGTTGTATTTGTATTTCATTAGGTATCATGTTTCTAATGGGATCTGTTTCCAGTCATAATGCATGTTATTTATTTAACTTTATTCTGCAGTCAAATCCTCCAAAAACGACCCTCTTAAAAATTAAAATTTCACGCTAAAACTGACATTTTTGTAAGTCCTAAATCCTAAAACCAATGTTGCCCATATTCTTAAAACTGATTATAGTCCCAGTTTGAACTAGTCTTAAAATAGTGCTAGTAGCAAATTTGACCTACAATTCCTATTCATAAAAATCTAGTTGAAATTTGTAGTTTAACATAACCAAGTAAAATAATTTTAATTTTGTATCCTTTTAAATTAAAATGATTTGCATCTTTTCAAAATTAACCTTTTGTAATTGTTTTTGGCTAACCATAAAATAGTTTAAGGCTATAATTTGCGGCCCATAATAAATACATTGTTTATTTATTGGTTTAAAATAATTTTTAAAGTTGATTAAGTCAGTGATTTAGTCAGTCCCTGGTAAGACTAGAAAAATCTTCCACAGCCGCAATTTAGTCGATGTTCATATGACTTTGTATAAGTTCTAGTTGTAGTTCATTTTCAGAAGATAAAATTAGATCATTTTAAAGTTTTAGTTCAAACTATGACTATAGTCAATTTTAAGAATACCGGTGGTAAACTTAACCCTCATACCTCTTAATTACTGAAATGTCGAAAAAAATTGTACACAAGGGACGGTTCAAAGGCTTGTAGACTTTAAGGGAGCTGACCATATTTGACAGATTATATCAACTTGATGTCATGTTCATGTTTATTTCAGAGCGATATGTTAACATTACTTGTGAAATTTGGAGCAGATTTGGAATCAAAAACAAAGAATGATGAAACCCCAGATGGTAAGCACTATTCATTTTAAAATGCCGATGGGTTCTTCTTCCATCTTATAATTAGTAATACAACTAGTATGGTTGCAGTAATCAAGTGGTTAGGGCACTTGTCAGTCATGGCAATCACAGACATAGAGCTCCTTGGGATTGTGCTCATTTTTCATCTGTATTCAGGTTTTGTTAGGTTTTGCTTAGTTTTTTCAGTGTCTATCACGGTATCCTAGATTTGCAGAAGAAGAAAGAGGCTGCCGTGTACCGGAGAATGAAAAGATTGGCCAGCAGTCTTCCACAGATTTTCCTCCTCCACATTTCCTCACATTCGTCATGTTCTGATGAGCTTCCTCGCATTTGTACAAGATCTGACATATTTTTCACACCAACATTCTATGGGAACTGTGAAATTTTTTGGAAGGTTTGGGCCCTGGAATAAAAAGAAGGCCTCCCATGCTATAGCAATCATTTTATTTTGAAACTTCCATGCAACAACAACATGAATGCACAAACATGTATACACATATACATTTAGTATGTACATTAGCAAGCAGCAGTTGTAGAGAGGAAAGGCCATATGGTTTTGTACGTCTTAGCTTTTTTGATGGCTCACTCTTCAAGGTTCTCATCATACGCAAAGTATTATTGTGTGATGAAACATTTGTTTGTGGAATTTCAATTTCTTTCACAACTTGGCCACTTTTGTTGCATGAAGCTGATAAGAGCAGGGCCGGATTTAGAAAATATGTCACTATTATTAACATTGTCTATAAAACAAAAATATTTAGCAATCATAAGTCAGAATTGATCCCTTAATATGCCTTTTAGGCCATTTTCGAACATCTAAAGAACAAAAATTTCCAGGCGGTGCATTCCCCGGACCCCCTAAAACTTTGACTTTCTACCGGTCTCCCATTTTCGAAAGGTCTGCATCCGCCCCTGAAGAGTGCGATGTCTTGGATAAAATGTCAGTCCAGTTACAGACTTTAGAAACTGTGGTCCAATGCAGGTTATTTCCCTGGAATTTGAATGTACCATTGTAAAGCTGGGTAGATTGTTCCAGGGAACTCAGGATGTGGTCACATAGTCAGGTTCAAATGTATTCCTGTGGCATTTTAAAAGGTTTACATAGTCAAAATCAGGTTATTCATTAAAATATTTCCTGGAATTTTCAACAGATATCTGTGAGGATGAAGATATCCGGGTCATTCTAACCCAGTTAAAAATGGAACAAGTAGAAGAAAAAGCCAAACGCAGCAATTTAGTACGACGGTCTTCGAGTAGAAACAGACGAAGGTGAGAGTCAAAATCTACAATGAATTAATTAATGTCATTAATTTTTATGTGCAAAAAAAGTTTATATCACAACATCAAACAACAAAATCCATGCTAAATAATATGGCTTGTAAAATATATAATGATAGCATATTTTAAAAATGGGATATTCTATAAAAAATATTTTGATACTGAGCATCCATATCAAGTAGCATCATTATTAAAGTGAATTATCTGATTTTGTAGGAATTTATTATGGAAGGCTGTTTGGTAAATTAAAAAAGTTATTTATTAACATGATCATATTTAATGTCGACAACAATTTCATCTTTAGTTACAGCAAAATTTTTAGTGTCAACAGCAGTTTTATCATTTTCATTGTTGTCATCATTATTACAATCATTTCCATCATCATCATACCAACAATATGATATAAATGTGATTACACAAAAACATCCTGCCCTAAACAGAAAAAAATAGAAACAAATTGTAGAAAGCGTAATGACCCAACATGTTAGAAAGAAGACAATGTGATTACAATTTTATAAAAATCAATACAAAATATGGATTTTTGTCTATTACTATTATAGTCACAATATACCATGGTGGATATTTGCATCAATTTTGTTGTAAGGAATTATTCAATTTTACAGGTAAACAACCATTGTAAAAACTCTGTTAACATGGTATTAATGGCAGTGACAAGGTATATATAGTAGTTAACAGGGTTAACACTATAAAAACTACCATACAATAACCTTGCTATCTATGTACCATAAATACTTTATTATCATCTCATAATAACCAAATAACTCAAGGTCACCTCCCCTTTCAAGAGATGCAACTAAGGATATGGTCAACAATGCCCTACAAGTAAAATACAGTCATTAATATTAATTACTTATTGACCTTAAGGTATGAATAACATCAACAAATATACTACCTAGTTACTAGGTAGTTCTGGGGTGTTAGGTAGAACTGCCTAGTAATTTAACATGGTAGACCCACCTAGTTGGAGGGTGTAAGGGAAGGCTACGTAGCAATATAACCTATAAAATATTCACCACATGTTTATATGTTTCTGAGAAGGTGGAGACTATGTTCCGCTCAATCACTCAGTTATCCTGAAAATAAAACACTCCATATTAATGTGTCACTACCACCAACATCATTATATATGTCAACATGTAATAAGTGTATGTGTTTAAATGCCTTTAGCAACATCCAGTGTCAATGTGATCGTATAGTGACTTCCTAAAGTGTCATAACATGTTCATTGACTTGAACCCCTTTCACACACAACTGTAAAATGGGAAGGTAATTTTCAAATGGCAGCTTCATTGTGAAAGGGTACTTTGCCGGCATTCATTAGACCGTCTCAAACCCTAGACATTTTACCATTATATTAATGTTACTGGTTTAGGCTGGATTTTGAAGGGTCCACTGTATAATGCCAGCTTATGCAGTGAAGCAGAGCTCAAAAAAAGCCAAGGTTGGAAAAATTCATTAAAACAGCACCTCTTTTAATTAAGAATGCCAATTTTACACCTTTCCATTGGAACCTTTCACATAGGAAACCGTCATTTTACCAAAATTTGACCTTCCATGTAAAAAGGTTTAGACTGGCAATAATGCCAGCATGGTTATGGTAACATTGCAGTATTTTCAGTGTGTGTGTATGTTCGAAGCATGTTTGCTGAAGTTGTCATATCCCAAACATGATTACCTTAAATTATTTCAGTTGAAAACCATGAAATTCTTTGAAAAGTTGTGTAACTATCATTATTGAAATGGTGACTAAGCATCGTTGTTATTCATCAACATATTAAAGTATGTTTAAATCAATTTGGCAACATCCAGCATGTGTTAAGCATTGTGTTTGTGTTAGCAGTTCAGCCTATGTTCAGATTCATGACTTAAGTAGAGCTTAGCTAATCTGCGTTGTAACGACCAAGGTGTTCGGACACAAGGCGTAACGCAAGTCCAAGGCAATTTTAAAATTGCCTCCAGTGGGTTTTTTATGACTAGTGATCCGTAATTGATTGGCCAATGCAGACCGATTGCAAATTGTGATTGGACAACGTGTGACGTAAGAACAAAACATTCAGGTGTATGAGGCTTAGCTCCGTAGCTTATGCTAAACCTGAGTTTACAGGAAGCACAAGTTCCGCTCCGGATTAGTGATTTACGCTAATCGCAGGCTAGTTCAGACCCAAATAATCGTATGCCGTGTATGTTACGCTCCACTTAATCGTTGAGCCTGAACATAGTCTCAGTTTCTTACCATCTTAAAGTTGAGCCACTATCGTTATTTAAATATTTACTACTACTATCATCATCACTGTATTCATCAACATATAATTATATGTTGAAATCAATTTGGTAATGTCACGCATGTATATTATGTAGCATTGTGTTTTTCAAGTATCTTTGTTCAAAATTACTCGAGAAACACAATGATAATTGTTTCTCACAATTACACACATTGAAAAGTTGTGTCACTGTTGTTATTAAAATGTTAACTACTGCAATCATTGACAGTGAAAGGTCATGTCACTGTTTTTATTAAAATGTTAACTACTACAATCATCATTATATCCATCAACCCCTGGTAAGCTTTACTAGTTGTTGGAAAAGGACAAATTGTAAACTTGAATTCACCACAAGAACCTTAGTTTAAATATTATGACATGTTTAAATGCATTGGTAACATCCAACATCTATGCAATGTAGCATTAGTATTGCAATTTTGTCCATCACTAGAGTCTTGTAGACATGGTCGATACTTGTCACTATTGATTTTTCCTACTACCTTCATCATTATCAACATCATAATTTTATGAGTTTAAATCTATTTGGCAACGTGAAAGATGTTTGCCATGTGTATCTGAAGTGTCATATCTGAACCATAATTACAGTAAAGCGTCTCAAATGGGAAGCGGGTAAGTCGATGACCAAGTCAAGCTTCCACTCCGGCGATTTAAACTTTATGAATTAATCTAACCGTGGCAGTCGAAGCGGATACTCTCATCCGTAAGCTTAGTTCTGGCCAGCAGCAAATCTATTAAGCAGATCATTATAGATCTTATAGTATTATATGGTATAGATGAAATTTAAGTTGTTTAATGACTGTTGTCATGATCAAATGGTTTTGTATGATGGCCATTGACAACCAGATTACATCTGTAAAATTATTTTGATGAATTGTCTTGATCAGCTTTTGTAATTTCAAAAATATAGTTATTATTGTCATATGTTTTTATTTTTTTTATTTTGTAGTCTCTTGTATATAAGAATATCTTCATCTCTGCTGCTGACATCATTGCATTGTTTTATTATGCTTTACTGTTTATTATATGCAGAATATTATGGAATGTGTAATTATTTTTATTACCATAATACCGTTAATTAACCTCATATTTATTTTTAAACACCAGTGCATCTGTTCGAAGAAGCAGTAAGAAAGAAAAAGATAGGATAAGTCGCCAAGATGCCAGAGCAGAAGCAGAGTTTATCCACACATTTGCTGAGGTAAGTTCAAGGTTTAAACTGTTTGCATTCAATTCAACGTTTTCTCCGAATAAATTCACCAGTTTCGCATTGCAAAACAGTGCTGCTGGGTACTTCTGTCGCTTGTCAATTTATCAGCATCAACCCCTATACTAAATTTGCGAATTAGGGCCCCTAAGGAAAGCAACGGCCATGTCTTTCACTTAGAAATATTAGCTAATATTGACTAAGTAGATTGCTGAATACATCTTCAGTTGATGCTGGTAAATTATTATGTCTTACAAATAACAGAAATACATTACAGGAATAAATTATCTTACCTTGGTGAATACGTGATATTATTTCTTGTCATCTACACTACAGTATAATGATTACTTATGATTTGGTGTTACTCTTGTACGGACTGTTTCAAAGCATATTGATAATATTAAATTAGAAAAAATCTAACTGATTGTAATCAAGATAGATGTAGTATATACATTAAAGATGTACGATCACTTTAAAACGACCAAAAATTTATAACCATAAATTTTGAAATTAATTTGCTCATATCAAAGTAACATTAAAGTTAATAACTTAAAAAAATAAAAAATCACCAAGTTATTTTCAAATTGAATTTTTTGCCATATTTCGGTGACAATACATCTTTAAACGTATGGTAAAGAGTAGCACTGTAGCTTGGTGGTTAGCATGCCTGCCTTCCAATTCTTAGGCCCCAGGTTTTAACCTGGCTGCACTAGGTTTTTTTTTTCTCATAGCCTAACATCGCCACTCTTTAAGCCTCATAATGAGACTTTAGAAAACATGACGTAGTTCTCATCCTGTTAATAGTTGATATGACACAAAATAAAAAAAAAGATGTATTTTATCATAAAATTTGGAAATTAAATTTAAATACTTATGGAGTACCATGAGTGATATCAACTTCCTATAAATTGAATGTATTTAAAAATAATTTTCCTCTAATTTTCACCAATATAATCAAAAACATTTGCATTGGCTAGCAGCCAGTTTATAATTTCTTGCTTCATTCAGTGTAAATGTCATGATATATAATGATATTTTAATAGACTAATATCTATGCTGAAGCTTATAAATATTATGTTGCTTCAAAATTATTAAGTTTGGTTGTTTTTATTGTACAATAAAATCTTGAACAACTCCAGCTTTATATTGTTTGGTACCTTAATTGTAATAGTGAGGTTTCGCAGCTTTACGAAATACGAATACGAAAACGGATACGTCATACATTCTTGTAACATTTGAATAGAACACCTTAAATATCTGTCACAGTTGGTCAGTATTTTACGATGATCATCAACAGTTTATATGTACAAAATTTGATATATTTTTAAACACATTTAGGAACTTTCAAAAATTGGAGTATGACGTATCCGTTTTCGTTTTTGTATTTCGTAAATTTGCGAAACCTCACTAATATAGTCGACTTTCCCCAAACTGACCCGTTTTCAGATACTGAATTTCACACTACACTGGGCCTTTTTATAAAGTTTTAAAATCAATGTAAACATAGGTAAACTCATGTCTTTCTAAAGGCCGCTCCACACATAAGCCAACGAGGTATGCCAACTGTCACACGTCCTGCCACTGTAAGCCAACAGCTTACGTCTGCAGTATAATTTTGTTTTTGATAGCACAGTGCAATGTTTTTAACATGTTTGATATTAACAGCTACTCGTGCCAACAGTGCATCATGTGCGGGGGTTGTTAGCTTTATTCTTACACTTTGCATGCCAAAAGTCACACCGCTGTAAGCCAATACCTTACATCTGCGGTGTAATTTTATGCGCCGATAGCATAGTACAACGTTTTTAACATGTTTAATATTTATCAGCTACTTGTGCCAATGGTGCATCGTGTGTGGGAGTCGTAAGCTTTACCCTTACTCTTTGCATGCACTACGCACGCATGTTTATATGGCAACAGATCTGCATTGCTATGTGTTCGCACGCGTTCATACTTGAATATCTGTGCGTAGATGTAATGTTGTAAATTAAGGCGCACAACCGCTTACAGTGTTGACCTTTTGCCATCTAAATGCTTGTATTGCTAATTGCAATGTGTAGTGGTAAATCTTATGACCCCACACACAGTGCGTCGTAGGTGTGAGTAGCTGATAAATATAAAACTTGTTATAAACCTTGCTCTGCCTTACCTGCACACAGCATTTCACCAAACACATAAGCTGTTGGCTTTCGGCAATGGCACGATTGACTGTTGGCATGCACTGTTGGCATGTGCACCAAACTTTAATTAAACTGTTCAAGAATCCAGACAACACAGACAGTTTGAATTATGGTTGATTTTTAAAATCTTCACTGTAATACTTGTAGAATACAGTAAAATATTTTTATAATCTCAAAATTTTGTTATTCTATATTTTGACATTTATACTGGAGTGTACCTAAATACACAAACCACAACGCTATATTCATGGTGGTGTTATTTTATCATACAGTTGAACCTCCCATAAGCGGACAGCCTCGGGTCCGGGAAAAATGTCCGCATACGGGAAGTGTCCGCTTACAACACAAATGGCCTCTCAAATGTCCTAGACACTGCATTATATATTTTATTAAACATTTTTTATCGTTTTTAAGGTTAATTCAGTAATATGATTCTTAGCCATTACAGAATAAGGACGATTTTGTAAAAAAAATTTGTATTCGTTGTACAGATACAGAAAATCACTCGGTTTTCCAGAATGTCCGCTTATGGGAGGTAAATTATGCACTGATTAGATAGGAAGAACAAACGGGTCTTTGAATGAATTAGTGTCCGTTATGGGAGGTGTCCACTTAGTAGAGGTGTCTGCACAGAGAGGTTCAACTGTATTGTAACATGATTTCCTTCTTTACAACCAAATGCATTGAAAATCTGGGGAATTTTATTAGCTGATCCGCTACACGGATCAGCTATTGTTTCTGTACGAAATCAATCATCATCATCATCATCTTCTTCTTTCTTTCT
>JAOTQE010087399.1:0-15062 GCA_025631205.1 Nesometra sesokonis
ATATATTTCTTCAAAAGTAACAAGTTATTTTCAAAATCCATTTTTTGTCATTTTTCAAGTGACAATACATCTTTAATAATGAAATTTGCAGATCTACTAGTATTACAGTGAGGAAAATGATAGTTAAATGTCTATATTAGGCCTGCTTCTGCTGGAGAGAAAAATATGAGTGATTGGTTGCTTATGGGAGGTGATCACTAATGGCAGTTTTCAAATAAACTTATTAAATGGGGAAACAACAGGACTTTGAGTCAACTGTATTGGTTGCTTATGGGAGGTGATGACTAATGGCAGTCTTAAAGTAAACTTATTAAATGGGGGAAACAAACAGGACTTTGAGTCAACTGTACTGGTTACTTGTTACTAACATTCTTGTTATATTTCTACAGCTCCTGGCTTGGATATTATGCGGCTTGTATTGTTTGAGTGTCTTCTTGAGCTTTCGCATTTGCACAGCACAACGTCAACAGAGATATGGACAACGATCAGCAACAACGACAACCACCACAACGACTACAAACACCACAGTTATGGTTGTTGAAAATGCCCAATACCCTCCTGTTGATCCCTATGGCCCACCTGCTTACAAACCTTGAGCAACCAGCTAGAATCTGTAACTCATGAATATTAGGCTACCTGCAACATATTGGGTGTCTAATAGTTGATAAAAAAAGATATTGTATGTATATAGCGCCCTCTATTTTGTATTTCTCATGTATTGCCCTTGATGTAATAATTGCAAAATATAGTGTGAATACAGAACTGAAAACTACCCCTAGTTAAATCTAAGTTGCCTCCTACATTGGCTTGAACCTGAGGGCCTCCCCTTGTTAAATCTCCTAGGTTGCCTCCTACATTAGCTCGGACGTGTGGCCCTCACTATTGTTAAACCTTGTAGGTAGCCCCCTACATTAGCTTGGGTTTGTTGCCCTCACCCCTGTTGAATCACTTAGGCCTACATTGGCTTGGGTCTTTTGCCCTCACCCATGTTAATTATCCAAGGTTGGCTCCTAAATTGGCTTGGGTCTATAACTTGCCCTCACCCTTGTTAAATCTCCTAGATTGTTTCTAACTTGTCTTGATCCTGTGGCCCTCTCTCTTGTTATATCTAGCTTGCCTCTTATATTGCCTTGTGTCTGTGGCCCTCACCCTTATAAATCTAGGTTGTCTCCTTCATTGATTTGTGCCTATTGCTCTCACGCCTGTTAAATCTACTAGGTTGTCTCCTACATTGGTTTGGCCCTTGCCCTTGTTGAGTCGCTTCAGTTGCCTCCTAGTTTGGAAAATGACCACCTCATAATTTTAGTGAAAGGCAACTTCATTTTGCTAAATTTTGCTCAACTTCCACCCTATCCTGACATTAGTGGTGTAATGCTTGGTGTATTTTACTCTTTTTAAGAGGCTATTTTTTATATTTCAATTTGTTGGTTTTTATAGATAAACAGATGCTTTATAGTATTTATTTTTCATTTTTTAAAACGTACAGGGTATTTTGTACTTACAATGGGAGATGAGTTGTTCCTAGAGGGGATATAACTTTTAAACAAACAAATAATAAAAACACTATAACTGTAAATAACATTAATTTTTGTCATTCGGTGCAAAAAACTATTTGCCTATTCCTCACCAAAAAAGTAAAAAAGTAAATTTTGATTACTACAGTAATATTTGCATCTGACAAATCCAAAGTGTTACCAAAAAATTTATTTTAATTAATTGATTAATTAATTAAAATTAATATAAATTAATTTACAGGTGTTTTAAATTGAAACATTAAGCTGGCATGAAAAGTAAATTTGATTTAGAATTAAGTTAGTCAAGTTTCAGTGAGTGTTTTTTATTACAGTGTGGCTAGCTGTATACATATTCCTAAAACAAGGATCCAAACAATGTTGCATACTGTACTGTTGAAACCTGTCTGTAAAATGCACCATTTACTTGGATTTTGTTTAAACCTGTATAACATGCGCCTGCACTGAATGGGTAAAATAAAATGTGTAAAAACGGTTCAAATGTTACTTTGTTGATTTACGGTAGGAATGGGCCTGTAGGATATGACCTAATTAAAATATAAATTTGATTAAAATATTTTATCCTGTGTTGTATATAGATACTCGACCCATTGGTATAGTGTAATATACAGTTGGTATATATATTTATGTATTATAGATTCTGTTTATGTTTATATACATTTTCAGTTATCATTTTCAGGTCTGTTTTTCAATAATTTAACCTTGTTGATTTCACATCTGTTAAATTGTTGTAAATAGAATTCTGTACTTTTACATCATAACAGTAGGTGGTGTCATTTGTTGCTAGGAAGTAACAAAAGATGCGGTCAATCAACCATCGCTAACATATGCAAAGAAGATTTTTTTCCCTAAGCTTACGGGCAGACTAGAAAAGGGGGCCAGTAGATAGTCAAAGTTTTAGGGGGTCTGGGGTGAATTTTGGTCTTTAGATGTCTGGAAATGGCCTCAGGGCCGTGTTAAAGGATCAATTCTTGTCTTGTTATTGCTGAATATATTCGTTTTATAGACAATGTTAATAATATTGACCGGCCCAGCCCCTCATAAATCCTCCACTGGCTTACGGTATTGTATTTTAATATTGTATTTACTTTGGTAGTCTCTTATAAGTGTGATAACTAAAATATTGTAATGTAATGTAGTTCGATTTATATAGCGCCTTGTACAGTAGAGTCTCGAGGCTCTGTGAACCAGATGTTACACATTCCTATGACTTTCTACGCCCCTAAGGGTCACGTCATGTCATGCTGGCTGATACAGGCGCTCATTCATCTGTCCACGGCAGGGGATGTATGGACCAGTACACAGAGGTAACCCCCTACTCGTCTCGAAAGATGTACTGGGTTTTTTATAGTGCACACGAGCCGTATGTATACACTGGGGCTACGGTTTATAGTCCTTATCCGAGAAGACTTGTTCCACCACCAGAACCATGGTGCGAGCGGGTCTCGAAACCATGTTGTTGTTATTACTATGGTTCACGGTTCCCCTGCATTAACCGCTTGGCCATACAACCTCGAGCTGTGATACTATTACATTCATTACATGATGGTAAATTACAGTTAAACTTGCCGAAGTCTTTCTAAGTCATTTTTTCCATGTCAGATTGATAAATCTTCCATTAAGTCATAATCTGTAATTAATTTTTTTTCTAAGTAGAAGTTTTTAAAACCATTTTGGATTTAATTTTTAAAAAATGGCTTTTCTATAACATGCGATTACTAATTCATTCAGTAATCAATTGACTGTAATTTTTAAAAATGAAAGGCTCCACCTATTGTTGCATATTGTTGTGATGTAAACAGTATAGTTTTCTATAGTAGATACTTGTGAGGTGGCGTGAAAACAAAATGAATTGTGTTTGACATGTAGTGTATATCAATATAAGATATACACTTTCAATTAATTTTTTTAAAGTCATCCACATCAAACAGCGTAAATGGCAATTACAGGATGGATATACTATACCATACGTACAAACTAAGACTCATTAAAAGGCTTAGGCAGTGGCGTTGTTGTCGTGAGAGTAATCCTGGCGCTTGGTCAGAATTGAAATCAGGACCTCTGAATTGGTAGGCAAGCATGTCCACCACCAAGCTACAGTGCCACTACAATATTTGTTAGGTTGTATTGAATCTATACATATAAATCAAAACCAAATTTTAAACTTATTTTATATCTGAACATGCCAACTTAATTTCACTTTTAAATTATTAATTTTTAATTTATACAGCATGATTCATTTTGTTACAACTTATTCCTTGAGAATAAGTTTTTAAAAATTTATAAAATATATTAGTTACAGTATACCTTGTATCTGTTAGGTATCTTTACATCAATTATTGTAAATATATTGTACTCTAAAATTGGTAGCAAATATTTTTTTTTTTTAATTGCAGATTTTGAAATAGCATGAGACTATCAATTTCAGCAATGAAAAAAAAAAGAATTTTCCTTAATTTTGAACTAAATAAAGCTTTAAAGTCGAGAAATACAGCATTGGTTGGCAGCCAGTCTGTGAATTATTTTTAATGGTAATAATTTTTAATTTAATTTCTAAGGTTGATTTGTTAATATTCATGTTACTTTAAAAAAAAGAGTAAGTATATTTTTTGATGGAATACATTTTTGTGGGACATTTAACTTGTTTGCCAAATTAGTAATAGTATATAAATTTATAGTTGTTTCAATGATAAATGCATGTGTTGTTATTGATCGTTATACAATTACATAAGATAGATATATGTACAATAGAGTTACAGTATTTATACAATCAAACTTCCCTAAGTCAAAACCAACTGGTATTAAAAAAAAGTTTACATTAAAAAAAATTGATTTATACATTGTTAAAGGGGCACGCCTTCCAAAATCTAGCAAAATAAAATTTCTTTGGAAATGTACCCGTTTATTATTTCTAAAATAATAAACATGTTTAGTTACCTGTATATTTTTCAAATTATATTCTATAGTAAAAAAAGCTGATAATATCAAACCCCTTCAGGCTTATTCATCGCTTTATTTTTTGGGGCCTGCCCAAAAAATCAAGTTCTATATTTTATTTGCATTTTTTAATGTTTTGAGGTAATATAACAACATAAACATGGTGGATCAGTATTATACTGTATTTATGAATTTGAATACAATATAGTAACAGCTAGAATATTTTAATTTTTCTTGACAACACAGAATTTTGGAAGGAATTGGCTTTTACTTAATGAAAAATATAAATCTGTCATGAACATAAATTTGACTTTATTTGAAATAAATCAACGTACAACAGTTGACTTAGGAAGGTTTGGCTGTAGCCACCATATTTAGAGATAGATAAATATCCTTTGAAAAAAAAACTGTTAACATGGTAGATAATGGTAATTACAAGGTAGATAAAGGTAGTTAACAGGGTTAACCATATAAAAGCTACCATATCAAGGGATACTACCAAGAATCTGGTCAGCAATGCTCTACAAGTATACATAGGAAAATACAGCCATTATTTAGAGTAAGCCTTAAGGCATTAATAACATCAACAGACAGGTAATTATATACTGTACCACCTTACTAGGTAGTTTTCTGTGTTGCTAGGTAGATCTCCCTAGTAATTTAACATGGTAGATCTACCTAGTCAGAGGGAGGTATTTTTTTCAGAGGGTAGTCATTATTATTGTTGCTTAATTTTACATAGTTTTTATAGTTTTTTTCTTTGTGATTCCATGTTTAGAATTATGTTATTATAGGTAATTACCTTATTCTTGGTAATTTTTATTTATTACTTAATTTTATATAGGTTTTCCTTTGTGAATGCATATTTGGAATTATGTTAATATATTAAATTACCTTAAGCAGTATCGACATATTTACAAATAAATAAAATATAGCCTATTATTATTGGTTAATTTTATATAGGCCTAGTTGTTGTCTTTATGATTACATAGAATTACACTGTCATTGGCATATTCAGAGTGGTGCTTAGTTTGCTCGAGCACTCCCCTTTCAAAGACGCCGAGCAACCCCAGGGGCGTCATCAGGGGGTGCGGAAGGTGCGAATCCACACCCCTCAAGACCCAAAAAGAAGTTGAGTCAAGCCCACATCAAAAGCACAGAAAACGTAGTAAATAACGGTTTATTATTGTTTTTTTTGCTTGTCAAAATGAAAACGTTAAATACGTTTTGTCTTTTTTTTTAAAAAAAAACGTACCTTCTCTTGAAAAAATCTGGTGACGGCCCTAAACCCCATTACATGAAATGAGCACCCCCAAGTGAGAGAACTAAAAGTTTAATTACTCAATCATAACGAGCATCAAATATGAGAGAAAAGGTGTTTGTTTTTTGCTTGTCAAAGTCTAATTAGGTTGAGCAACCCCTTTCTCAGTTCTTGGATATGCCCCTGATTGTATACCTATTTTCTTCATGGTAATGCATGTTTTGAACTATTCATAAAATTTGACTTTGTACTATTTGCAGAACTATTTGTGTTTTAAATCACTGCACTGTATTGTATGAATGTAATAATGTATGCACAGCTGCTCTGTTGAAAACATCAATTTTTGGCATTATGAGTAGTGATATTTTGTGTTCATACCAAATCAAATATAAACAGATCCTCAAACCAAATAAAGTAATTAAGATTTCCATTATATTATATATAGTTTGTGGTGCACCACGTGTGTAGTTTGAAAAGAAGTTAGATCAATATACTTTGCAGTGGTGGATCCAATGGGTTTTTAAGGTTCTGTGGCAATACCCAAAACGGGGATGGCAAATTGATGTATACATATATCCAGTGTTTTCCCCAGCATCATAGGTAAACCGTGGTGATCATCTAAGTCAATCGTAGCTGGAGGTGAGGTGGGATACTTAAAATAATTTATTGGCAGTTGAATGTCCTAAATGGTATTCTGAGACTAAAACAACACTTTAAGCATCATGAAAATTGTTTTAAGTATCATGACCAACCTCAAGGCATCAATGTGGCAGAGCGAAGCCAAATGACACAAGTCGCAAATTCTAGTTTTCCACAATAGGCAGAAATTTAAAATTGGTCAATTTTTTTCAGATTTTATTTTATTAAATAATACTGTTCATACATTCAACTTTCATACTACCTTAACAATTTTCAGATATGATGATCAAAAAATGTTTTAAAAATGCAATTAGAATGACCTTACTGATAAACAGTTTTCAAATGCAGTTTTCTCAAAACTTACATTTTAAATGTTCAAACTTTGCTCATAACTTCGCAAGAAAACATCATATGAAACTATTTTTTTTTTGCTTGTTAAAGATAATAATGTGTAGTTTCATAAGGCATAAAAAACTCAATTTTCAATTTTTCGAATTATATCTCATTTGGCTTGGCTCTGCCACAAATGGGAAGCTCCAAGCATCATGGAAGATGTTGCAAGCATCATGGTCTACTGACAAGCATCATGGTGAAAGTCCCAAGCATCATGAAAGATGTTGCAAGCATCATGGTCTACTGACAAGCATCATGGTGAAAGTCCCAAGCATCATGGTACCATAATGTTTGAAGGGCCTGAGGAGAAAATAGGCGATCTTGAAAAATGAGCTGTGTAGACACGGGCAACCCATGGAATCCTGTATACCTGTCAACTTTTTTTGGCTCCAACACGCGAGACAAACCCCGTCTCCAGTGCTGGGCCACATTTTCTCCCATTTCGTTCTGGCAAGCAAAAAAAAAGGACTTCCGACCGTTTTTTTTACCGTTTCTGTCCAAATTACCACTGTTTGGGGGCCGTTTTTACCATATTGTTGCACTATATTGCCTCGCGCGTGAGGGAAAATATTGCAATAACTTTTTATGAGGATTTTGCTAATGCGTGAGAAAAAATTACTTATGCATGCGACGTCCAAAATAGGCTCCAATGCGTGAGACTCGCGCATAATGCGTGAGAGTTGGCAGGTATAAACCTGGATTCTTCACTACTTAAAGTGTCCTCAGGAGTGCAAGTGTAACACACATAAGCAATTGTATTAATCTGTGCACAGAATGCTTGGCATTGTATTTGTGTTATTTTTAAGTGCATATGCTTGTTTCTAGCAATTCAAAATTGCCAATTTTTAATCCACACTGTTTATTAAAGTATGGTTTTCTACATTTCAATGTCATTTCCTCATTCGTCTCGTAAATGGTCAGATGAACAATCAGTTCAAACAATAAGAAAACAAAGACACAGAGGGTGCATCTACAAAAATCAAATTGTATACTTTCCTACTTTCTGGGACTACGAAATTTGATTTTGCTGAGCAAAAAGTGTTACTTGGCCTGTTACATCTTTTTGAACCTTATATAGCAAACCTCCTTTTTACAAAGCGATGCCCACCACATTTTCGGCGTTTCTGGGTATACAGTATTTTTTGTCCAATATTTTTTTTTAAACCATCCCCTTTACAATATCAACATACGTTCTTAAATGGACATAATGAAGGTGTATAATATAAAGTAATTAATTAAAAGTTGTGATTAAAAAATTGTATTGCCAACTTTTTTGGGAGCCAAAAATGCGCGAGACAGTCACTGCTAGTGGGGTCTGGGTACCTGATCTGATTGTGACCAAAATAAAAAATACTATTTGTACAATTTTACATGTTGTTTACCATATTCCAACCTATATTTTTTATTGTTTTTTTCTTGTATTTCATGAAGATTGTAACCGTTTATGGCGTTTTTGGCTCATTATGGGGATTTCTGAAGTTAATTGGTCCGATATTATTTATACTTTGATGAATTTTTCTCATGCATGAAAAAATGTGATGTACTGTATTCTATGTTCAAGACGTTCAAAATGGATCCTCATGCTCAAGACTTGCGCATTATATGTGTGATATATTTGTCATTTGTTTTCCACATTGCAATATTACATTATTTTTTATTTATTTTTTTATTGATTCAACATGCATGTAAAGAATACAATTAGAGATTCAATGATACTGTACAACCAATAATATTATAAACAAGCCATAGTAATTGTAAATGCCTACGTTTTGAAGGGGGTTATGTTTTTTCCATTTGAGTGTTATTGTTCATTTGCTTGTGAACAACCTAAAGTCATAGTTACAGATGCAGCCAGATAAACAGTAGACAGACATCAGATAAAAGACAGACAGACAGAGAGAAATACATACAGAGCTCATTGCAATATCCTATTGCCAGCCTTCTCATTATCAGGTACACAGAATAAACATCTTTTCTGAGGGTCAAGAAAGGTTATGCTTTGGAATATTAATGACAGAGCTAATAGACAGGACCAGAGTGTATCAGCTGTCAGGTGTGTTTAGTCTTAGTTTTTGTCACTAAAAAGAGGGCAGTGGACACACAATCATATAGATTAGAATCCAGAATTCATGTGGTAAGGCGGACCAGCACCAAACCTCGGGAGAACCTAGATACGGGTGGTTTTGACGTTTAAAAATTTGAAGTAATCGGCCCAATATTTTTTGAAATATGGATACAGACAGACAAACAGACAGACGCAGCTCATTGTAATACCCTCTCCCACCTTAAGTGGGGCGAGGGTAATAAAATAAGTGTAGCGTACACAACTATACCTGCCAAGTCTCACGCATTATGCGTGAGTCTCGCGCATTGGAGCCTATTTTTGACGTCTCACGCATAAATAACTTTTTCTCACGCATCAGCCGAATTCTCACTCATAAACAGTCGTTTTAATACAATTTCCCAAGGAAGAGGCAATTTAGAGCAAAGATGCGGTAAATACAGCCCCCAAAACAGCGTTAATCAGGTCAAAAGCGGCCGAAAAACGGTCTGGTGGATTTTTTTTTTTTTTTTGCTCGTTTCAAAAAGGGAGATGTGGCCTAGTAATGAGCCCGAAGTTTGTCTCACGCATTGGAGCCACTGAAGTTGGCAGGTATACACAACCTAAATAAATGGTTACACCGGGTTTGATGTTTCAGGTATTATTTCAAGAGTATTATTAATACCTGCATTTAAAATTGAAATTTACATATTAACGTAGCAGGAACTTCCAGAATTAAAATTGGTCTATTTTAATTTTGGACAAAGTTGGCCCAATCTGCTACTTTGTTTGCCCTTGCATGCAATAGCGTTAAATGTTTTATGTTTTCCATTAAGAAGAAATTTGTTTTTTTTTAATTGTTTCCAATGCATATAAAATGTCAAATCAGAAGTGAAAAATTGAATTTATAATTAAAATATCTGTAATGTTTAATTTTTTTCAAAGGATAATGTTATTGTTATAGCCCCATCTATCGTCAGTGTAAGGTTTATTTGCGTACCTGGGAAAAAAAGGTTGTTTACCTGGTTGTTTATTGTGCGATATTCGCTGATAATTTCTTGGAAGTTTACGATTCTATTTCATAATATTATTATTGCGATAATAAAGAACTGAGATGGATAACGAGTTCCCTAATACAATTCAGACGACTACCACAACTACTACGTCAAATTCGAACCAAGGTGGTGGGCGTATCGCCGTCGATCAGACATACTTGCGCTCGATTCCCTCTATTCTTCGCATGATACAAATTGTAAGTAGCCTCCTACAGTAGGCCTAGCCTAGGCTAGAGTAGATAGGCCAAGGAGAAGCATAGACCTACCTACCAGGTGGCATGTACTCATGTAGGGTAGGCCTAGCCTTGCCCTGCTTAAGCCTTGCTAAGTTCTAGTTCTTTCACCTTTAGCTATACTAGGCCAAGGCCTATACAGTGCCTGCCTTGCCTAGTTTTAGGGTGCCTAGCATAAACTAGGCCTAGGGGGCTAGGCTGTGTGGTAATATGGCTAGCCCTAGCTAGGTATAGGTATATAATCCTAACCTTGGCCTAGGCCCTAACCTTTAAAAATCCTGGTGATTGCCAGAAACTACGCGCGTGACATTTTGAATGATGTGACGTTCTACGTCAACATGAAGTTTATTTTCACCAATTATGAATTGTTAACGTTAATTAGGTTGTTATTAACGTTTAAGTAAAGACCCATTTGTGCGCGTAGATGACGTCACACATAACTGTTGACAATAAAATTGTTCATGTAACCATTCCTGACCAAGTTCTATGTTGCCCTAAATTTTGATGTTAATAGCTTGTGTCAATTTTGAGGAATCCGTTGCACAAATTTTGACAGAAAGAAATAAGAAGATGATTTCATACAGTGACAAGAGCTGATCCACTAATGTAGTGAATCAGCTAAAAAAAGTTGATGATTTCGTACATAAACAATAGCTGATTCGGCTAATGTAGCAGATCAGCTAATAAAAAGATGATTTCATACTGAAACAATAGCTGATCCGCTATGTAGCGGATCAGCTAAAGAACTTTTTCATTACAAACTTTATTCAGGATTTGTTTTCCGAAAATGCAAATATTGTGTTAATCATTGCTTTTTTGTTAAAAAAAATCTTAATTTTTTGTCCTGATTTGTCTTTTTTGTTTTTTTTGTTCCAGCTACCTTTTAGCTGATTGTTTAAAAAGTTCATTCAAAAAAGTTTAGAAAAAGTTCTACCTAATCAAAATGTGTTATTTTTTTATTTAAAAAAATAGAATCAGAATTGTGGCGTGTATTTGGATTTAAAAACTTTGTTTAATGTAAAATTTGAAACTAAAAATATCTCATGTAGTAATTTTATTATATAATTATTTTTTCTAGGTGTTTTGTTTTCTTTACTGGGTTATCCTAGCAGCTGTCAAGTACCCCCATAAACTAGGTTTCATAATATTTGTTGGCGTCATATCAATGATAACTGCTATCTTTTACTTTGTTCTCTACCTGCTTCAACTCAACAAGAACATTCCTTTCATTGCATGGGAATTATCAGTAAGTTGCACTTAATTGATCTTTTTATCAATTCATTTGTCCATTTCTTCGTTCATTTGTCCGTTCATTTGTTCATAATAATAATCATTAGGTGTACATCACCATTAGAAAGTTTTGTCAAGTTTTATCACAATAGGTAATTGGATTAGTTTCCACTTGATCACTTAGCTATACAGTAGTACATTCCTATCCTCCATAAACATTTAATGTGATAACCCAGTGAGGTGGTTAATTCAAAATTACCCTACATTTCTTTGAAAATGTAGGGTAAAATTGATCAAACTCGGTAATGGGAATGTACACATAATGATAATAATTATGATGATGATTATGATGAAGGCGCATAACAATATACTGTACAATTAATTAACTTCAATAGAAAAATCATTGTCATTATTATTTATAAAATGATGACAATGATGATGCTGACGGTAATGATGAAGGTGCTTAATAAAATAATTTATGTGGAAAACGTTCGTTCGTTCCTTCATTTGTTTAATCGTTTATTTCGTTCATTCAATTGTTCACTCATTATGATGATGATGGCTGCGCTAAACAATACAGTATAGGTACATGCATATGCATGCTGTAACTATCCCATATAGTAAAAGTCAACTACAGAGAACTGTAAACAAGGCCAGTAGGGTGATCGGTGTCAATGTGAAACCCTTGGATGACATATTTAAAACGTTTACACTAAAGAAATTTAATTTAATTATGCAAGACTCGTCCCATCCATTATATTCAGAAATTTTAGTTAATAGATCAGGCAGAGTTAGACTGGCACAACAAAAAATATCCACAAATCGTTTCAGATATTCAACACTGTACATAGCTTGTAATTTATTTAATCAAAACTTTAGAAGATAGATGTATTGTATTTATTATTTATATCATTTATTTATATCACAATGTATGGTTTCTACACGGTACACAAAATATCTCAAAATGCTATATTGTATTTTTGACAATAAAGTTATCTTGTATCTTGTATGACAGTAGCCACAACGATTAAATTAATATTTTAGTGGGCAGTTGACTCTGTGGATGTGGTTTAAAATCCCAACCGAGTGCTTGAGACTCATTCATTCCTGTTGCTTGTGCACCTGGGCCATGCACTTCACTCACATTGCTTCAGTCTACCCAACTGAAAATAAACTCCAGCCTTATGACCATTTGGCTTGTAATGTATTTGCTCCAACACCATGGAACAGTTCTCAAGCTAGTGTTGCATTTAACGGTAAATGACAACCAAACATCTATAACTGTTACTCACCGCTTGCGCCTTGGGCGCTCCAGTTGCTGCAGCACCGTGGAACAGCTCCCAAGCTAGTGTTACATTTAATGGTAAATGACGTCCAAACAATGATGCAAACCCGCAGGCTACTTGAGACTCTGTGTCATTCAGATAAGCAGCCTCTAACAATAGCTTCATACTCCTACAATATAAAATAATATAATTGAGTCATACTTGCACAACCAATTTAAGTATGAGGAGAAACTTTGCATTACTATTTAATATACAACACTCTAGTATATTCTAGCTATGTGATGGTTTTTTATAGGTCGTGTGGCATTCAATCAAAAGATTGAATAATAAAGTTACTAATAACAACGACAACTTTTTATTTTCTTACTTAATAAAAAAATAAATCAAATGGTATATAATACAGAAATCATAATACTAATACGTTGATAAAGGGAAAATTCACGAAGCATAATGCTTGTACATTAAAAACAAAATACCCCAATTACTAAATTAAATCATTACAATACTTATGGCTAAAAATTATTACTATTTTGTGTTTCCAGAAGGAATATACGGGGTCAGGATAAGTTTAAAACCAGTCACATACCAGCAGAGGAACCAACAGAGGTCCCAAGGGAGACCGAATGCTTCAAGGCAAAAGCTGATGCCCTGGTGGTGACCATTAGGGTGATCCCTATAGCGGAACCAACCCTACACAGGATGAAAAATAGAAAATTAAAAACAATAATGGGGCAGGCAAAATAATCAAATGGGGCAACTCAATTCAGTTCTTGGATTTTAGGGAAAGGGGGACCAGTCCAAATATTGTATCGATAAAAATAATGTGCCAAGAAGGAATAGTACTGGCTATACTATCCACAGATAAGGATCAGAAAAAGGTCCATAAAAAAAGACAAAGAAATCGCACCCTACCCGAAACGAAAGCAAGAGAGGAGAGGGTGGAAGTAGTATAGAGGGTACACTCCGGAGTCTCGGAATGACACATGACAGTTAACATATACAACAAGCACTGAACGGGTTACTAGTAGAGTTAGTAACCATTTTTTTTTGCACAGCTAGACATTTCGAGCACCAATCACAACCTCCGACTGGCCGCCCTCTGGCGACATGACAGCGATTGCTGCAGATTGTTCCAGTGTGCTCGTTTTCGACCTAATCCAGGTCATGGCCCATGGACTCAAGGACGCTGATGCTACCTGGAGCAGTCTCCAACATCCAGAGAGCCGCGTCGCGTGCGACACGGCTCCTGGCTGCTTAACGAGCTCTCGATTTGCGCAACACCCCTCATACTCGAGGTACTACACTCTCCACCGCAGTGGGGAGCGTTGAACTGCGCGATGGCAATCCCCCAGTAGTCGGCATGTGCCGCATGCTGCTTGCGCCCGCAGCCACAGTCATGTAGGTCACAACTCCACGGCCTAACGCAACTGTTCCAGATGGTGGTTAAATTCTACCCATGAACCATAGTGTACTTGTAACTAAGGCTGAACCTATGGCCCGACGACTATGCAATGTTAGTTTTCACTTGCATCTAAGGCTGAACCTATGGCCTGAAGAGTCCATGCAATGTTAGTTTCTAACCACGGACCGTAGTCTACTTGCATTTAAGGCTAGACCTATGGCCTGAAGACGCCATGCAACGTTAGTTCTTAACCATGGACTGTAGTCTACTTGTATCTGGAACTGAAACATGGCCCTAAGAATCCATGCATTGGTAGTTTCTAACTATAGACTGTAGTCTACTTGTATCTAGGGCTGAAACATGACATCATGGAATTTATTTAGAAGGTCACTTTTACAACAACTTTTTGATACAAGCTGTTGTATCTATTCATGGCCAGCTGAGACCTGCAGAGCAAGGTTTCAAACTCACAACCACAAGGCCTGAAAATGAATCGAGCATTATGAAATTTAATTAGAAAGCCACTTTTACAAAAACCTACATTCTAACTGCCAACCTCAAAGCCTGAAACCTAAACAATGCACACAGTTCAATCTGTCTATGCAAGAAAAGTTAATTAAAAGCAATATCTTACTCTGCTTGCTTATCATCATCCTCTGCATCTTCAGATACAATTTCAGCTGCTTTATCTACTAGAAGTTTAACTACAAACGGAAACAAAAGTCAATATGTACTATTATATGTTCTAGTAATTGGTAGAGTGGTAGGTGTGTGGACTTCCAATGTAAGATCAGGAATGTCATGGTTGCTTGTGTCTTTGAGCAAGGTGCTTTATTTATGTTGCAGTAGGTGGGTACATTTCAGGCGCGGATCCAAGGGGGGGGGGGGCCCAACGGACCCTGGCCCCCCCCTTTTAAAACCAGAAAATATTGCACAATTTTGCAGAAAACGGGCAACCACGCCCACCCGAATCTACGTTGACATGAAAGTTGGCGCCCCCCTTTCGGTGGATCCTGGATCCGCCCCTGCATCCTGTGACTTAGTCTTGGATTA
>JAOTQE010087410.1:0-15062 GCA_025631205.1 Nesometra sesokonis
AAATAGTAGGCGCCTACATGGACTGCCATTTTTACAGTGTTAAGATCACCATCTAGCCGTAATAATAAATCTATGGTGTGAATGCACCAGACGGTTGCGAACCATTGCGAATGGAAGTAATTGAACTTGCATTACCTCAGATTACTCCCGATTACATCGCATCAAATCACAATTCGAGTCTAGTCTGAATAGGGTATGTTAACCCTTCTTGTTGTAACTGTAAAAAATTAGCTCATTTTCTGGGCCCTCTGAATAAATCCAATGATTTATGAACTTGTCTATTGATGTGACTAGGAGTTATGATGGTGCATTGAGGAAGACCCAGGAGCAGTCAGGTTATAAACCAAATATCCTGACATAGATTTCTCTACTATACTGTGAATATACCAAGCATTTTTAAGAATTATACTAGTCCTTTAACTTACTCTTTCATGGTGACTTCACTAATTGCAACTTGTTCTTCTGACATTATTTCTATGCATGCTGTTTGGTTATTGCCTGCCATGTCTTCAAAGTGATACCTAAAATAGAACAAAAGTATAGAAGAAAAAACAGGAAAATCTAATATAAAAAATGAAAATTAAAAAGATTAACTAAAACCGAGGATCAATGCTCTCAATGGTTCAGACCATTTTCTATTTTTAGTCTAGACAACTGGGATGTGGTTTTCTCATAGATATATTATACGGCTAGATGGTGATCTTAACACTGTAAAATGGCAGTCCCATGTAGGCACCTACTATTTTGATTTCGTCAGGCTACGTCAAAAACATGCAAGTTAAATAATCATAAGTGTTTTACAATTATTGTATTTTTAACATTCCATTGTCTTACAAATTATTGACATATGTCACATATTTTACGTTGTCGAAGTCTTTGTATTTTAATTAATTTTACTTTCATTTATTGATAAATTTGAAAGTTCTATAAAATATTGCGCATGCGCAATTTCAACATAGCAATAGCATTAGAACGTACCACGATTTGATTGGTTGGATTCCGGAATAGTATACGCATACATGGAACTGCACTTTGGGCTATCTATTTTGTGAAAGTTCACCATCTAGCCGTAAATAATAAATCTATGGGTTTCTTATACATACCAGTGAAATATCTAGGTGGTAGTTGAAATCAAACAACTGAAACTAAAGCTGTCAAAGCACCATGTGCCTCTAAGCACCATTTGCCTCTATAAAGTGTTATTACTAGTCAATAATTCAATTATTTCCTCCATGGCAGTACTGGCTTGATTATTACATTTTTTTTCATTATGTTTACTACATCAGGTGGTGTGGGTGGATGATGTGGACTATAATTTCAGTGCTGTACACTAGGGACTAGTTTTCAGTGATTAGGTAGAACATTGGGAGACAGCCCCTAATTCTTTAAAGTTCACTTAATTGGTTTTGCTTGGAAATGGAAAGGCCAAATGATTTATACAAACAAGAGCAATTGCTCACCAGGTCCGCACCTCCACTGCGATTTCGGGGAGTAAAAGCATTCTTTCATTATAATTTTTCTAGCACTAGTAGGCCAGGTCACATAGATTTAAATGTTTTAAGGTTTTTAGTAGATTTTGCCAAAAACAAAAAAAAACAAAATAGCCTGACACTACTGTGGTGGGACTCCAACCCACGAAAATTCACTTTAGTAGAACGGTCATGTTATACGATATCGTAACCAACCGAGCCACTCAAACGCTTGATAATATTGATCGTTTTTAAACTACTTTATAAAATGCCTCTTTTAGTTTTGTGGGTCTAGGAGACACCCTGGGGTGTAACTTAAAAAAAGGGCGATGAATGTTTGTTGGAATGTTGTCTAATTTATGTGTACAAAATTTCATGGACATCCGTTCAAAACTGGCGACGCTGGAAACTTTTAAAGTTAGGTTGCAACAACAACACCAACAACAACAACAATATGAGTGAGGTTCTAAGGTCTGCTTCGCACGGACCTAAAAACTGCACTCTACCTAGTAACCACTCTCAACTCATGATGATGGAATTTTCTGTCTGAATTTTTTGTCTAGTACTTACTTGGCTGCTAAGCAATCCTCAATTTGCTGGTATTCTAGCAGCTCTATGATGATACTTTGGTCTGTTGATTGATGTATGAATACCTCCTGGTTATCCGGTACCTGTCGAACATTACTAAAAAAAAAATAATTAAAAGATTCAAATTTTGTACTACAATTTACCACCTGAGATTTGAGCAAGTAGTTAAAAGGTTTTATTGGAATGGAATTGTGCACTGGTCATATTTCTTTTAATATTTATATGTTCTTCATGCTGTAATTCTCCACCCAAAACCTTATTAGGGTGTACCTGTGAAGTGTACATAACAATATGACAATATGCAGAGGATATCAACATCCTGTAGAACATTCACACAGAAGACAAGTATTTGTTCCATATAGTTTCTATGGCAGGCTTTAGCCCCTCTCCCGGAAGATGCATACTCATGTTCAACTATAGGCACTTTTTCTTCTGCATACACTATAATCTCTGAAATGATCCATTTGTCCATTTGATGCAGGTCTTTAACTATGCTAAGACATTCTTCCTTCTTAAAAGAATGGTCTATGTAGTATAGCAGGTTTTTCCATATGTAGGATATTTTGAAAAGAATGTATTTTTAGTATATTTTGCAGGCCTTTCTAGATGCTCATGTATATCCTGTTTAAAAGGTGGTAGAAATCAATCAAACAGCCACTAGGATTAAGCCCTCATCTGAAGACGGATCCATTTCTAGGTCTACTCTTCGTCAGTACAGCTTTAGGGCTAAACTAGCAATATGATAACCGTACAGCCAAAACGTAAGCTTTTATAACGTTGGCCAGATATATGCAAATTTCAGGTTGTTAGAATTTTGTCAACAAGCAATAATAGTTGTTAATTATAGTAGACACTGGATAACATTTTAACTATCTCTGTGTGTCTATTTAGATCTACCAAATAGCACTAATTGGTGTTAGATCAATTGACAAGGTCGAAGATACAAAGATACAATCACTACCGTGCAAAAATATATATAAACAATGAGAAAATCTGCTGAGAGTGACAAAAGTCGCCCCAACCGAGACTTGAACCCGGGCCTTCTGCTTGATATGCAGACACCTATACCACTCAGTCATTGAGACTACGTGGCGAGTTCAAGTTCGATTAGAATGCAACTATTCTCACACTCAACACCGTACGACGGGACAACACTAGTCGTCTTTGTACGCATGTAAACAGAGATCAATTTGATACACTTTTCATTGCAGATAAATCAGTTAGGTGGGATCTCAAACGAGATACTTTTTATAATTAATTTTAATCAGAAGTGGGTTTAAACTGCCAAGTAGATATATCTTGTATATTTATATATAGAAACGTAAACAATGAGAAAATCTGTTGAGAGTGAAAAAAATCGCTCCAACCCCGGCCCCCTGCTTGATATGCAGATGCCTATGCCACTTGGCCATTGAGGCTGTGTGGCGAGTTCAAGTTCGATTAAAATACAACTGTTCTCACACTCAACAACGTACGTTGTGACAACACTAGTCCTCCAGTAAGCATGTAAACAGATAAAATATAATTATAAAAAGCATTTGAGATCATGCCTAGCTGATTTATCTACAATGAGAAGTGTTATCAAATTGATCTCCGATTACATGCAAGGAAGACAGTGGAATAATATGTGGTTTCTTGTATGCAGTAAGGCCAATAGCAATATTATAATTATGAAACTGCTTGGTTGAGAAACATCTGCAGACCTGCATCAGTGACATTTTATATAAATTATTAATTATTATGTGTGGTTGGATTGCATTAAAGGGAGAACTCCTTAAAAATCATGTCATTTTCTGAGGGCTGTTTATGACAATTAATGTAGACTGAGACGAAAAAGGAAAATGCAAGATACCAAAATGCACCATAGAATTGAAAATGATGTCAATTACATCAAAATGCAAGATATACCACCATACAATAGAATTGAAAATGATGTCAATTATGTCAAATACAAGATATATACCACCATAGAATTGAAAATGATGTCAATTGCTGTTTAAATTAAGAGAGTGTTTATTATAATTAGCAGGGGTTTGTATATGCAACGTATTTTTATCCCTCATTTGAGGATGCACTATAGCAGGTCATCATTTTTTTCTAGCAAGCTTGTAAGCAGTGAGATTGCTTTGCAAATTAAAGTCTCAATTTGAACAAACAGTTCTGAAGCACTTGGCAACAGTATTCTCTTTTGATTACCTAACATCTTGATAATTTGCAGGTAACAATACAGTCAATGCACCGCCATACAGTTCAGTATGTTTTTTGCCACCTTCAGCCATTCTGAAAAGAAAATACAAGAGAGTTAATTCTGAATTAGTTGATTTTGCATCAGATATATAGACTTAGTATAATGTATTGTAAGTAAAACATAACCATGGACATAGGGCAACTGGATGTTCGCTATAGAATCTTATTCTGAGGAGAGCTTATTCATTTTTTTTAATTTCACATTTCACTCAGATCAGTCAGAAACTGGGTTTCTCCAATTTCAACTAATCTTAGTTCTAACTGGTCCCATTTTCAACTGGCTTTAGTTCTTACTTGTGCCAGTTCCAACTTGACATTTCCACCAATACTACTGGGATAATCAGACATCACTGAACTGCTCGTCTCCAAACCTACTACTGGCCGGGTATAAAAAATAATTTTTTAAAATATTTTCTCCAAATTACACACCTCTACATTTATGAAGTTGAAGATACTTGCAATTTATAAAAAATTACTATTTCACCTCCTTTCTAAACGCCCTGTATGTTTTTAGGTCTGGACGAAGTGGACTTTAGAACCACACTCATATTTTGAGACGAGGAAAGCGTCTCTATAAACAGCTTTTCAAAAATGTATGTCTGTCTGTTTGTTTTTCTGTCGGTCTGTCTGTCTGTCTGTCGGTCTTGTCACGCATGTTTGTGACTATTTGTGTTTACTTCTTTCCATATAATTTCTGATAACCAGCACTGTATGGTGTCACTTTAAATATCTACGAGATGTGAAACAAATCAACTGTTAATATATTAACATTAAAATTGAATTAAAATATTGTTATAAATATACTTTTAAATGCTTACTTCCTTATTAAAACTGTATACAATATATTATTTTTTGTTTCTGGAGTTACGCAAATTGCGAATAACGCCTCAGGCTACTACTCTCGGCGACTTTCGCTTCAGGCGTGTCGCAGAAATTTGAAATATAGCAGATGATGTTAATAGTATAAAAGCAAGCACGATACAGAACAAAATCCATTCGATTGCTGGTCTTACTTGTATAGTTAGATCAGTAGCCACACTCTTATGTCCAATCGCCTTGTATAGGCAGTTGTAGATAATCCTTTTTCTATGAACTTAGTTCACTGATATAAACACATTAATTTTTTACTGTGACACCACTGTTACATCAGTTACAATACATATTTAACATGGTATAGGCCTAATATCAAGCAAAAGCAAATGCAAATGGATCTGACAAAAAAACTTCCTGATTGCTTTAAAAGGTACTCAATCCGCATGTTAATTTGCCTGTATAATGAAAAGAAAAGCACTAGGTTTTTATACATTTTTTGTAATAGCTGGAATCCCTATATAGGAAAAAATGTCACAAAAAAGTCATAAAAATTGGCATGAATTTAATAATAGTAGGCCTATTGCAAGGTTTAACTGAAAAACTAAAAGTTCAATAATATCAACATTATACATAATAATACCCACAAGTATTATTATGTAAATTATACAGAATTTAGGAAAAATGAAGGGGGTTTATGTTATGCTTTATAAACTGGCCTGTGCCCCAACTTCATGGAATGACCTATCTAGGCCTAGCGGCGTATGTTTTTTCCAAAACTTCCGCTGGGGAGGAGTATTTATTGACTCTCACAACTTCTCAGAGGAAGGCGCTAGTGGAGAGAGGCGGCTCCCACTCCCCGCCAGGGAAGATTATATAATTTGTTACATACCTCCCAAAACCAAAAATTAAACAGTGAGTGTTTGACAGAGAGAGGGCGCTGGTTGTCTTTGACCTCAGTCGGCCAAATGTGACCTTTATCTAAAAAACAAAAAATTTCGCTCAACAAGAGAAGTGAGAAGGTAGGCTTAGGCCTAGGCTAGGGTGGGAGAACAAAAGAATTATTGTATTTTAGTAATTCTCTAAGCATCCCCTTCGGAGGAGGAGCTATAATATAGTAATAACGGTACAAGGCGAGATGGTACGATTTGCTGTAATCCTACTCAAAATGACTTTATACCAAGTTTTATTTGTAGGCCTACATTACGAAACGAATGGCCATCGCCGAAGGAGTTCCATTGCGGCAGCAGAATCAATGCTGAACCCCTATGAAGTACTGGGCGTCCGTCGTACTTCTAGCCTAAAAGAAATAAAACGCGTTTACAAAAGTTTAGCTCGAGAATGGTAAGATTTTGTATACATGTAATTTTTACATTTATTATAGGCCTAGGTAGCCTGATGAGTGTGTAGGCCTAGACCACTTTTTTAGTTAAGGAAAGATTATTTACCCGGCCGTCCGCTGGGTGAAAAATTACAAAACCACTATTTGCCCGTCCGCCGGGTGAAAAATAACAAAACGGGTATTCACCCGTCCGCAGACGGGTCAACCGGCCAGCAGATAGGCTAGCCGAGTCCTAGGTATGAACAACAACAACATTCGCAGTCTTCAATTATTAAAAATATTGAAAATTCCCGGGTAATTATGGAACTTATGCCAAGGGCACGTTGTTGCGAACTTTTTTTGTTGTTATCATAAGATCCTCGCATGAACATGTAATTTCCTAATGAGGATGAAATAATGTATCTATATCTGTCAATTCGTTTTGGGTTGATTTTTGTTCTGGGCGATGTGTTTGTCCATACACTGTCACTTTTATCAAAATTGTGTTTGTTCAATTAAAAAGAAAAACCTTTACCGGTTTTCGTACATTTTAGTTCAATACATCCGATGAATGAAAGAGGAAAAAGGGGGAATTTTGGTAGAAAACTTGTCAAAATGTTTTTTTAAATAAATTTTAACACAATTAAAAGTATGGTATAATGAATTAATAATTCATGGATGAAAATTGCCAAATAACTTAATACATTTTAATGGAAAGGAGGAGAAAAAACAGAGATATTCGACCTGAGACTATCAATTTACAAAAGAAGAAAAACATTCTTGAAAATATTATAATCAATTTTATAAAAAGAAAAAAAAAACTAGGCCTAGTAATTGAAAAAAAACTAAAAAACAACAGCAGTTCGAACCCTGGACTATGAGATTTAAGTATGACAAACCACACCATTGTAACCACTATACCAATCTGTGACTACACTTAGCATGTTGGAATGTTGGAAGACATTTGTAAAAACAAAAGCCCATTTATTATTATGTACTGTAATTGAAAATACAACAAATTGTGATGTTAAGCAGAGTTCTTCATCCAATAGATTAATTAATTGGTTGACATCCCATTGCGATTTACAAGAAATAACAAATTAAAAACAAGTTTCGAAGCAACTTAATTTTGATTTAGTCTTATTTTACAATACTGCACACTAGAATCTGCCAGGTAGATAGTTATTAACTTATTCACCCGGCCGACGGGTGGATAGTTGATTTGAAGATTTCACCCGGCGGACAGTGAAATAGTCACTCCCCTTTTTTAAACCTTAAAATTTATATTGAAATGTTAGTGATACTCCCAGTGGATGGAATGAAATTCGCCAATGTTCATTGTACAGCTAGCTACTGAAGCAATATAAGTACATTGCCCAAGCACACAAGCAACTGGCAAGTCTGAGACTCAAACTTCCAACCTTTAATTAGGAACCTGATCTGCTACTGCTACACCAACTACTCACAATTAAAATGTTATACTTTCCTTTTTTTTGAGAAAGTATTTTTGCAATAAGTAACAGGCCTATTGGGTCTAATTTCTCAACCAAACTTATCCTTTCTTTTTGTAATGTTTATGTTTTTGGGCAGTATTATTTTAATGAACCAATACAGGTACAACGTAAAATCTAAAATTTTAGAAAACAAAATGTCAAATTTAGATTTTTAATTCGAAAATCCGTATTTGTATTAAAACACTTGTACCATGGAAGTTTAACAGAGAAGGACACAGAACTCCAGACTTTAAAGGTTAGAACTCGTGTACCAACAAACACGTAATGTTCTCATAAAATTAGAGATTGTACGTGATTTGCTTAACAACGAAAGCAATAATCTCCGGAAGGATCCATAATCACGCTGACGTTAAGTGCACTGCGTGTATTATGAATAGTTGCGTAGGGATGGCAACGCATGTTAAAAGTTTACCATTCCATCGCGTTTTCACATTATGTTCAACATTATGCTTCTTGTATCAGTTTCAGAAATTTATTTTCTAAAAAGTTATGACTAACAGGGTTCATACGCGTCCTTGAATTCATTGAAAGTCCTGGAAAAACAAACATACATTTTCCAGTACTGGAAACTCCTGGAATAATGCTAATTGTCGTTGAATGTCCATTATTTTTTTAACCATGCATGGAAAGACCATTGATTGAATGTCCCACAAATTAGAAAATATGACCTTGAATGTCCTTGAAAATGTTCTTGAATTTTACTTTTTAAAGGCGTATGAACTCTGAACTAATAAACTGCAAGAAAATGAGCGGAGTCACGTATGGGACCCCTTCCTTAAAAAGATTAGTTGATTCTCAATTGGTACAACGACGCTCATTTGGTACACTTTGATACATTGTCAAAAGTTCTATATAGAGTAATACATGAATGAAAGTTTCTTACAAAAGTACTCTTAATTTAAATTCACTGTATTTTTTTATTTAATAGATCAGTGACTTTTAAATAATGTTATTGTTTTCATGTGTCAAATTTAGAACAAACACACAGTGAAATTATCAAAATTAATAAAAATGTATCCTGCCCTTATGGTGTACATAGTCTAACATTTAGTGCCTCAACCAGAATATGTTTGTACAAGAGTTATTGATCAAAGGGCTGTACACTGGTGCATGTTCCATGGCAGAGAACAGCGCCCTGTTGAATTTCCTTGCTTGTACATTTATTTGACATCATCAGATAGACAATTTAAAAGCTTTCTATGATATTCGACAACCACGATTCATCAGATGCCTATTTCCAATACATTATTATAATCAATGGCCTTATCAAAAATGCCAAGTGAACATCTGGTCATTTTCTGAAAATAAATTGACCCTGGCCTCCGGACTAGTATGCAAATCAGATATCACATTTGCAATCTATGACATAACATTAGTTTAGTACTAAATATGCCTGCCACAATGTCATCAGAGCTCTGATCTTATTCCAATACTAAACTATGTTAATTCTCTCTTGCATTTGCATCAATTGCAAAACAAAGCTGCTGCTTTGCTTGCAGAGATGAGTCTTCTGATGCCTTTGTCTGAGTTACTATGTTTCCAAAACATGTTCCAAAAAACAAGAGGAGGAGGGAGTAATAAATTACTAGAGATATTGCAATTTTGTCTTGCACAAACTTGCTGGACAGTTTGTGCCACTTGAACAAATTAGATCATGATATCCTATTTCATTCTTCTTGTTTTTGGTTTTACTATTTTTGCTGATCTGCAATAATTGCAGATTAATTATTGTATTTGTCAGAATCAACTTCTTTTCTTTCTACCATTTTTTTGGTAACAGGGTATATAAATATTGATCTATTAACATGAAAATTTAAAGGATCATAACTCTTGGCCTGGAATCAATACACTATGCTTTTCAATGCCATCGGCCATGCATGACATCATGTACATGCATCATGCAATTTTACATTATTGGTCATATCTACCTAACCAATGATTATTTTCAAATCATATTTAGTGATTATACTCCAGGTAGGTATGAAAAGATGTTATAATAGCTTATAGTAGAGTCATTTTTTATGCAAATATTATACAAACATACTATACATGTCCATGAATTTTTTTTTTGAGCACTCAAAGCAATTTTTGATTACACAGCACATTTCAGATTATTTGGAGCACATCATCCTTTTCCCGAATTTTCTATGCCTGCTGCATGCTAAAAATTGTGCACAACACATATAAAATGATTTTGTAAAAAATATTAGTGGTTTCTGACATTGAATTAACAAACTTTAAAAGCCAAAATGTGATTATCTTGATGATCTCTTCTCAATTTTCATTCAAACTTGAGAATGTTATAGCATACTGGTTTTACAGTAGCCCCTGAGGCACATGTGTCCTTTTTGTCATTTGGATTGCAGCAAAATACATGATGTAATTCAAATCAGCTAACTCGTGAAATTGACAAGTTTAAATCTAGTTACATTGGTTTTACTACAGTATATGACCACCTTCATCTATTTATTTGTTGTTTGATACTAAAAACAAATTAAAAGATTCTTTTCATAGTAAAAATAAAGTATAAATGTAATTTTTATTTCCTTTTCTTATTGCAGTTGTTTAATAGAGAGGAATTTATTAGAGACAATACAGTAGAGACGTGCTAATAACCATTGTCAATTGAGCAGTGGTTCCCAAATTTTCAGGCAAAATACTTTTATTGGAACTCTCGTCATTGATCTACATTTTTTTGTCTCTAGGCATCCAGATAAAAATGATGATCCTGAAGCCCAGCAGAAGTTTATTGAGATATCACAAGCTTATGAGGTATGTAATGCTGATAAGATATCACAAGCTTATGTAATGCTGGTGAGATATCACAAGCTATGAGGTATGTAATGCAGGTGAGATGCCACAAGCTATGAGGTATGTAATTCAGGTGAGATACCACACACTTATGTAATGCTGGTGAGATATCACAAGCTATGAGGTATGTAATGCAGGTGAGATGCCACAAGCTATGAGGTATGTAATTCAGGTGAGATACCACACACTTATGTAATGCTGGTGAGATATCACAAGCTATGAGGTATGTAATGCAGGTGAGATGCCACAAGCTATGAGGTATGCAATTCAGGTGAGATACCACAAACTTATGTAATGCTGGTGAGATACCACAAGCTATGAGGTATGTAATGCAGGTTAGATGCCCCAAGCTATGAGGTATGTAATTCAGATAATATACCACAAGCTATGAGGTATGTAATTCAGTTGATATACCACAAGCTATGAAGTATGTAATGCTGTAGCAGTAGCCCTGTTGCCAATGGTAACTCAGGGTTGTAGCTAGAAAAATCCAAGGCTGGGCTAGCAACAATGTAAGGGTGGGTGCCATGATGACTACAACCAGTATTTTTACCGTTTTCAGAGGCTTAGGGTGGGTGGGTGGTAGGTTACAATTAGGCTGTGTGGAAGGTCTTAAAATAAGCTTTAGCAGAACATTTTTAGGGTGGGCAACCCCGCCCACCTCCGCCCTGCGTAATTACATCCCTGGTAACTTGCTATCAGATGAGTAACCTCCAGTCAAGGTCATATTCTTATAGTTAACCCTGTTAAAAGCTATCGTTGTAAAGCTAAAAGCCACATGATTTAAATCGACCTACCCGAGTGAACACCCTACGATTTGGTGGAATTCTTAATTTAGCTATTTATAATATACTTTATTGCAAGACCAGTTATGTCAAAGTAAAGTTTTACTGAGGTTTATTGGCTATGCCCAAGCTAGGACCTAGGCTTAGCTTGGTCCCTAAAAAAAATCTGAATATTTATTTTTTAACTTAAAATGCTGTGCCAGAATGTTAAGTTAGAACTTCGGAATTAGAACTATTTTTATGAGCATCCTTCAGTCTACCCACGTTGCAACTTATTTTTCATCTCAGTAAAATCGGTTAAATTACGTCACCATTACCCATAAATGAAGAGCTCTCGATTTTGGGATGAGTTGGTTGGATTCTCTCACTAGTTTGTTTACATTTATAACCCCAAGTTTTACCAGTATGTTCTTGCGATCACATTCAGAAAGAATAGCATATTTTAGAAATATTATTTTTTATTATCGAAAATAAACCAGCCACTTGATTCTCAACATTAATTTAACGACAAGATAACGATATTTTTTCATTAATTAAGCCATGCCGAGGCACAGCGCGGCAGAACGAAAGATTCCAGGCCAAGCGGCAGTTGAACGTGGCGGCCTAGGCTTAGCTTTACTTCGTTTCATTGGACTAGTGTACGAAACAGATGATAGACTGAATAGTTAGGCCCATGGAGAGATGAATTTTTAATGTTATTTCCCATTCCACATGATGGTAATATGGAAATCTCTTGTTAAAAAGACACTACAAAAGTTCACATTCTCATAAGCGAAGCAGAGCGAAGCTAGACCTATGATGTTGTTTTGTTGTACAGTAGTGTCTGTGATTTGACCTACTGCCAGCCTATGTACTACTGTAAATTTACAAAATCCTTTAATTTCAATGTATTGTGTGTTAGTGCAGTTTGGATCAGTGGTTGATGGTTTTTAACACGACAGCCCCAAGTTAAATTCCAATATATACTCCTATGGCAATTTTTTTCATCATTCTCTGCTCTTTTTCCTCATTATTTTATTGCCATACTAAATTTACTTACTTAATCATTGCTTACTTCAATGGGGGAATTTATTGGAGAGCTATGATGTGTGTTCGTGTTTTATTTTAGTGTTTAAATAACAATTATTATAAAACAATAGGTCTAAAACAAAAATTAAACATGTTATGTTCATAAAGGTTTTAGTTATCTATTAGATATAATTATTAATAATAGAAAAAATCGTGGCTGGTTGGTTTTCACTCTTTCTTAAGCATAGGGAATGTCACAAAATATTTTGGCATATGGTAACACAATATTTTAAGCCTTAGGTTGTGGAGCAGTTGCTGCCTGTCAAAGCTAGCATGCATAGTAGTACAGGTTGAAGATGTATGTACATGCTTTCATCACCTGACAACAAAAAGTTACTTCAGTTAATTAATTTTGAACTATTAATTTATTATGTATTTAAATAATAAGAATATGTTTACTATTAAAAGCAATATAAAATTAATGCTTAGAAAAGAACAATGTTTTGACTCCATCATGGTGTCATCCTCAAGTTCATTATAAATAGTAATTTGATGTAACAAATTTTAAGTTAAAATTAAATTTAAATGATAGGGTAATTCCTATTAATTAGGTATTTCCAGTAGTAGTAGACAATATTTACAAATGTTGTATGAATTAATGATGTAAGAATTAGTAATTTAGATGAATCTTTTATCAAAAATTGGAAAAAGCATTAGTTTTTGAGAGTGAAAAAAACTAAACTAGGCTACTTTTAAAATGATTCAGTATCAGGGTCCAGTATCAAATGTTGTGTATTATAAAAAAAAAATTAAGATGGAATTTACAAGTTTGGCTACACAACGTTTTGCCAACTGTTATGCATAGTGATAAGTGATAATATGATGATGGTGGACATTGGTAGAAGTAGCTTGATTACTATGTAATGATGAAACGGTTGAATCAAGCCATTGTTAAATTATTGCTTGGTGGTATGACCCAAGAGGGCGGTCTCTTCAAGAATGTTGTCATGGATGTATGGTAGTTAAAAAGCTCCTTTGTCGCTGTTCATGTTATTAGGTTTCTTTTTCCTTTGATAATATTTTTATGTATTTCCAGTCCGTTGTTTGATTACTTGTGGTCATGTGGTTAGTGATAGCCGAGTATTGAATTGTTGTGAAGACTGACTTTCTGCTTGGCCTTGTTAGTATTCCTGTGCAATTTTTTTAGCTTTGTTTTTTTGTTCGTTTATCCTTGTCTTTATGGCCTTCCTGTTTGTCCAATATTCAGACTATCACAATTATGACATGTCACACAACAACACCACAGGTGTCCTCTTTGTTTTATGGGACAAAATATGTATTTATTTTGTGTTCTTTTAGACATCTTAAATTCTTTCAGACATATTTGGAATGTACGGAATAGCAATGCTGCCCTTTTGTGCTTCAGTGTTTTCATTCTCTTTTTTATTATTATTCTGGTTTTTGTTTTTCTTTACTAATTTATTATCTGTCCACTTTGTGTATTGACATTGAAGGGGCATCTGTTATTGCTTTTTGTTATTTTCTTGTATAAGAAATATCAATGGCCTTGATGTTTTGTCTATTTTCAGATACTTTCTGATGAAGAAAAACGCAGGCAGTATGATGAGAATGGTCACATTGATGAACAACGGCCGCAGCGCCAGCACCAAGGCTTCAACTCATTTAACTTTGGTGGTTTCTCATTTAAGTTTGATAATAGTGGTGGGGGTGGAGGAAGACGAAGCGGCAGTGGAAGCCAGAATTCTCAGCGAATCACATACACAATGTTTCATGAGATGATAATGCCTGAGAGCACTAAGAAAGCATACATGATACTGGTGACAGGGCAGTGGTGTTTTAATTGTGTTCGTATCGAAGAAATATGGGAGAAAAATGCACAGGAATTAAAAAATGCTGGTAAGAAATAAATTCACTTTCTACTAGTTGCCAGGCCATGTGATTAAGGCAGGGGAACTCTGAGCGATTTCAAAAACAACATCATGGGTTCGAGGCCCACTCACATCATGGTTCTAGTGGTGGAACAAGTCTTCTCAGATAAGGACTTAAACCGTAGGCCCAGTGTACACAAACAGCTCATGTGCACTATAGATAAACCAGTACATCTTTCGAGATGAGTAGAGGGTTACCCCAGTGTACTGGTTCATACATCTTCTGCTATGTGGACAGAAGAATTTAGTGCTTGTTTTTCGAGCAGCAGGACATGACGGGACCCTTAGGGGCATAGAAAGTATTATGAATGTGTAACATCTTGTCCACAGCGCCTTGAGACTTTACTGTGTAAGGCGCTAAATAAAAATCTAATAATAATTATTATTATTATTGTTATTATTAAAATTTGATTTTGATGAAATACCCCCCCCCCTCCACCATTTTTGCAGCTCCCTGTATTTGCAACCACTAGTTCTTTTTGATTTATTTATTCCTTTCAGCCAAACTTTATAACAATACAGTACAATACAATGCAAAGGAAGAGGAGTGCTGAGGAGAG
>JAOTQE010087421.1:0-15060 GCA_025631205.1 Nesometra sesokonis
TTTTTTTATTTTTCATTTAGGCAACCCTTACACAAGCCTTGCTTTTTAGGTGTTGCCTCTCTTATTTAAAAAAAAAAAAACTTTTTGTATTAGTTTAAGAAGAGAAAAGAGAAATAAATGTTCTGAAATTGAAAATTGAAATTGAAAATTCTGTTCGCCAGAACAGAAACATAGGTGAGGCAACGCTGTGGCCCAGCTGGCGCATAGGTTCAATATTAGTCATATATAATATATATATATATATACAAAATATATTTCAGGAAAAAAAAACTACACAATTTGTGAAATTTCAGACGAAGCGTTCAGACAGAACTTTGATTTTTTCCTGTTATGCAAATAGGGTGATACTTTCAAGCCTTCATTTACATAAATGAATCGATGGACAGAAATTAACAGTACTAATAGCATTATGTACTAAGAATAATGAGTTATCGAATTATGAAGTACATTAATGTAAAATTGTGTACGTTACTGACACCGTAATATCTGAAAAGGGGTGTCGAGGATATCGATTTTGAAGAATAATGTATAAAATAATAAAGAAGCCGCTCTAATTTCGCCCCATTTAGTCTAGATTTTTTTTAACTTAACTATAAACAAGGTGTGTATTTCAGCGCTGTATTTATGTCATTCTATAATATAGCCCGTCTGCCTCATTGTGAAGGGACTTAGTCTAGTTTTTAATGCAGTTTATTTTGTCTGATTGGCGACATTATTCCTAGAACACCTGAATGGTAAAGCACAGGCAAGGGAGTTATTGGACGTGCCGTATTAGAAATGTCTAATTAAGATGAGTTTAAAGTGTCATTGAAGACTGGTCAAAACGTTGCGTTATTGATCTCTTGCCGCCTTTTCGTGACATTTTTACAATTTAGTAATCACTGACATTATATTTGATTGAATTTCGAAAAATGAAGTTGACATTAATCGTAGTTTTCACCATTGTTTCCATCATTTTTATGATGTCATCATCATTATCATAATCGTCATCATCGTCATCATCATCATCATCATCATCATCCTCATCATCATCATCCTCATCATCATCATCATCATCATCATCATCATCATCGTTGTTGTCGTCGTAATCGCCAACATCGTGAAGGTAAACATCTTCATAAACAGTCGCTGTTATAAAATTAGGAATAACAACAAATAATGCTTATTTTTTGTTATTTATTTCTATATAATAACAAATCAGGTTGTTTCTGTAGAAACCTACTACTACCTTCAGTGAAGAGGAAAATGTATTGCTTACACACTTAATAAACAAAACAAATTTAATAGGAATAACTGTAATAATAAAGGCCTAATACCATATATTAAAAATGTTAATACTGTATAAGATTACGTTGACCAAATAATGTATCGGGTATGGTATTGATATAATGTTTAAACTGTAAATGTATAGGCCTACCAGTTTTTCTAACAATAAGACAAAAATAATATATTTTATACTCTACCGTTAAGTTTACAGATAGATAAAGATTACATTGGTTGACTTGCTTATAAAAACAAAATCTTTGTGTCAATAGACAGTTAATCATTAAATTCGACTGATTAGGCCTACCGATTTGATTGTACAGAAGATACGAGGCTTATGTGCCTATGCTTAACTGTCTATGGTTTTCATTAAGGTATTTCATTCTTGTAAATGGGAAGGTGGTGGTGTTTCCAACTGCCTCACATAGGGGTAAAAATCATGGGTTTTTGTCCATTTCACAGGTTTTAAACGGCGTACTCTGGGTTCGGTCCATAGAATCTCGCGTACAGAATAGGATTGTCAGATTACAGTAGGAACAACATGAAACCCGTATTTGCGTTATTAATCGTTTATTTCAATACATTATAATATAATGTTAATCAATGTTGGTAAATAAAACTGTACATTACCAATATTACACCACCGTATATATTTCGTTATTGTCATTAGCTACCAGACACCAATTGGTCGGCAATCTAATCTTCCAATAGTTAACTGTAAATCGCAATTCAAAACTGCCTAGAAAGAAATGCAATCCATAACTGTTTGCTTTCATATCTAACTACCACTGGTTTAGACTTGGTAGAGTGCCATTTAGCTCAGTTGGTTTAGCTTGTAGAAATCACTGTGCTGTGCGCTGAACCTTTACTCGCTGGTCCATGGTTCGATTTAACACCACGCCACTCTCCCTGTGTTCCGGCTGGAGGGTCGAAATAAAGTTACTAGCGCACCGTTTTCCGATGAGACGTTAAGCCATTGGTTCCGTGTACAACATGGCTTATGTTCACGTTAAAGGACGCAGTGCACTCTTCGAAAAAGAGTAGGGGATTGTCTCCCGGTGTACTGCCCAGTCACCACCAGAAGGACCTCACTGGAAATAAGTCCAATAGGATTTTGTGGGTTGTCCTTGGTGTTCAACACTGAATGAACCAGATTTCTCCACATCAAATAATGCCTGATGTAAACAACAAATGTATAAGTATAATCAAATCAAATACTAATTGGTTTTCTGGTTTTCTCCACCAAGAACCAAATCCAATTAATAATCTGCTAGTTGGTAATAGATCTCATTTCAATTTCATTTTGAAAAAAAAATGTTAAAAATCAACTAATTTCGTTATACAATGAAAGTTAAGATTTATTGGTTTAATTTATTCTCATTTGAGTTTTCATTTTTGTATTTTTGTAAAGGGTCTTATTCCTCTTGTAAAGATCGTCAATATTATGATAACTTTTGTCATTTTTATGCATTCTTTTGTCATTAAACCATGTTGATATTATATTGAAATAACAATAAACGTTAAACAGAAAAGAACGAAATTTAGCCCCATACAATGGATTACCAAAAATGGCAGACCACACAATCATATTGGAGTCCGTCATTTTTGCCCATTTTAGTGTATTAGTGAGGGTTCGCAACTTTACAAAATACAAAAACAAAAAAATTATTATAACGTTTGGATAGAACACCTTGAATATCTGTTACAGTTGGTCAGAACTTTAGTACGCTCATGAACGATTCGTAGGGGAAAATTTGATATATATTAGCTCTTTAAGGTCGCATTAACCATTAGAGAAAATTCTAATTTTTTGGGGAAAATTCCGTTCTAAATATTATATTTATGATTTTCATGTAATGGAATGGCCTAAACGGATTATGTTGTAAAAATTATTATTTTACCTATCTGTGATGAATAAATTTGAACAATCCTCTACAGTTTTATTTACAAAAACTTCGATTTGTAACAGCTCCTCGGGCCGATTTAGTTTATTGGAGTTTATTAAAATCTTAAATTCGTAAACTATTTCTTTGTTTGTGCTAGCCCAAACGGATTCTTGAAGGGAATTTAATGAGTTTGAATCTGAAATACAACCTGGTATGATTTGTTTTGTTTGATAGTTTTATAGGAAAAATATAAAATATAAAACATACGGTTTCCAATCAAACAATCGCTGTTATCGGCTATAAAAATGAACTACACATGAAGCAGAGTGATGTAACCTTGGTTCGCGGAGTTCGAATAGCAAATGATAAACACCGGTGAAAACGTTTTCATATGTATTAATATCTATGTTAATTTGTAAATCTAAACATCTTTCCATAACATACAGTAAAACAGAATGAAGAGGTGATCCGAATGTCTAATCTGACCATAGTTTGATGTGAACCTAGCTATAGAGTCTCATGGAGCATATTTAAATGGTATAAATCTGGACTCGATGGAGAATGGCGATTCTATTGAGTAATAGCCACCTAATGTATTTGATAGAACGACTTGAAAATATCATCGTCAATCGTCCCTAGTGAGTGTGTTGTTGTCGAACAATGATATACAACTTTCGAACGAATACCTCTTAGTGTCTTCAATAGCTCGTTAAACGAATGGCAAATTTATACACCATTCCTATATTAATAACATCATATACATCATTAGTGTTACATTCAAAAGATATAACAGGAACTGGCTGTCGTGTGCCCCGAGCGAATTATATTTTTTTTTCATACGCTTTTTCGTAACATAAGCCTGTCATAAAATACCGTGATTTGATTCTACATTTCGTATTTTTCTACAACTTTTTTTAACTTAAACATCTTACATTGTGTCATTAATGAAGCAGTTGGCGCAGCGGTGGCGTTTCGGGCTTCCAATCACGAGGTCGGTGGTTCGAGGCTCACTCTGGTCGACTGTTTGCGTTCCTAGGCAAGACACTTTATCCACGTTGCCTCTCTCCACCCAGGAGTATAAGTGCGTACCTGTGAGGTACAAATGCCAGATGCGCTGATTACGGCTGCAACATTGTGGAATGGATTGTATTCCATAGGTGTTTGTCCCAGACTGGGGTAATAATTGTGAAGCGCTTAGAGGCCTTGGTAATAAGCGTTATATAAATGTCACATTATTATTATGGTTGTGTATCCCTACGTACGGTATGTACCATTTGTACCAATCCGAATGATGACATAACAAGTATTGAAATATTGAATTAACACAATGTGTATCTTTTGGGTATGCATTATAAGTTTCTTCGTATTACTAATAGTTTATAGAATTGTTATGGGAGTCAATTAAACTGCGTAAAATAAACAATTGAAATTAAAAATTACTCTATATACACTTATAGGCCTACAGATTTTGATATAACGTTGAACAACAGCATAACCAAGATTACAAGAAAAGCTCAAGTTAAGTAAGTCTTATTTCCATTGGTGGCCCTGTAGAATATAGACATACGATGGCACAAATTGCTTGCTTGTATATTTATTTTTCCGCACATGAAAAATAAACAATAGGCCCTCAGTGTTCAAAAGTTAAAAAAAAGATTCAAAAAATGTAATAATGGTATAGATGGAAGCCACATAAGGTGAAAACAACTTTATGCCTTGGCCATCACATAAACTTTTTAGTAAACTTTCATACTGTGTCAAATATTTATAACTTTCTGCTTTTTTCCAATGGCTTGTAAAACAATTTAATATATTCTTCCATGGCGACATACCTATTATATGATTTGATAAATTATACAGGTCGCTTAGTATACCCAGGTCATTTATCATATCCCAATAATTACACAATATCAATACCAATACAGGAAATATCATTTGCAGTGAGTGCCCGGCTTTAGAGGTAACCGTTCAATTTCCCTACCTGTGGTTCAGTTTTTAACTTGATCTAACTGTGGCTAAGTGGGTGTACAAAAATAATTTGTCTTCCATTTCTAGATCAAAAGTTTGCATAGCCAAATATTAATTTTAAAATCCTGTGTGTGTGGTGCCAGACGCGATGACAATCTTTACTCAACGGCCGACGGTTTTTTTTAATGATTTCCATGTTGAATCACAAAAAAAACGTCGTCCGACGAGTAGAAAACTGTCATCGCGTCTGCAACCACACATACACGGAGCGACGGTTCAGTCGTGCGACCTGCGTACGACCGTGGTGCTGCAGTAAGTGCCCGGCTTTACGCTTTACTACCAGATCAAAGCCTGCCAAGAGGCCTGTAATTGTAAAACACCGATTTTTCTTTAAAAAAAATTATAGGGTAATATTTTTACGCCAGCCTCTACCCTAAAATTTCAAACAGGTGATGGCAAACAAGAATTTTTAGGCATCTGAGAAACTTGTTTGTGTTGCACTACAGTAGAGGCGGATTTAGGGTGGGGGCGGGGATATTTAACAATGAATGATGATATTTAACAATGAAACAATGACAATAATTGATCCTTCAGCACGCACCTGAGACCATTTTCGTACATCTAAAGACTATACATTTCCCGGGGAGCATCCACCCGGACCCCTAAAACTTTGCCTTTCTACCGCCCTTTCCAAAAGCATGGATCCGCCTTTGTACAGGGTCGTAAATGGATCCTCCCATTATATTTAGTATACAAAAATATCTATAAAGGACCAATTTGTGTAAGCCTATTCCAGGGACGTACGATTATATATGACACTGAAGCACTGGGCACCTTTTTTTACTGGATATTTTAAGTAAAAGTAAAGATTAATTCTCACTCATTCATTTTTGTTTTGGTATAAATAGTATTTTAATCGTGTTGATAATGGAAACGGTCCATTTGCATATTTTAGACGCATACTTGCGTAAAATTTGTAATTTTCTTAAGGCGTAGGGGGAATAATTATGACATTTTGTGTTGTTTGATTGTTTGATCAAAATCGGACAGATAGGCCTGCAGCTTGGTGATTAGCATGCTTGCCTTCCAATTCCGAGGTTCTGGGTTCGAACCTGGCTGCACACTAGGTTGGTTCACACGACTTAACAACGCCACTCCCCAAGCCTCATAATGAGACTTGGTTTTGAAAGCATGGCATAGTTCACATCCTGTAAGTGGCGAGTAAAGCTTGCTGTTGGATGTGACACAAAATAAAAAAAAGAATAATAATTTATGTAACTGAGGATTAAACATGTGCAGAGGTAAATTCTGACTTAATTTGACATTTACCGTACGTTGCTCTTTATAAACTTTAGAGTTAAGAGAATTAGTTTTATATTGCAAAATCACATTAATTGGATAATCAAAGAGTTGTAGATTTCACAAGAGATTTGCGCTAACTCATATTTTTGTTAGCATGCGCAGAATACATGTTAACCTATTTTGTTATGAAGTCTTGTGCTGCATCGTGAAATCCCTGACTCCATATTGGCATCAATACTGCGCATGACTTAACCTGAGTCAATATAATTATGGAATATTAATCTTAGTGTGCTAGGGACTGGGCTTCATTGACCATAAAGCTATCATGGGGACGACGACGTGTGATGAACACCACCAGAGGGACGGCAACGGGTGATTGTGGCCAATATTAAGCTAGCGCTACGATTATTACTCTATTTTTTCAAAGAAGATTGAGAGATGGCAAGAATAAAATAATCCTCATTTTAACGTTTTTTTCGAAATTTGCAATAACTACTATTAGAAGGGATATCACTGTGACTAATTGACAGTCTACTAAGCCTACGTTTCGTATCAGCGTTGTACACTCGTTTTCTTTCCCAATGCATATGTGTGATGAGATTCCTTCTATCACAAACATGATTGCCTCTAAAATTATATTTAATAGAAATAATTCAATGTTGTATTCAAGGTTAAGTAAGGTTGCTTAGGTCTACATCAAAATATGTAAATAATGTTAGATAAGTAGGCGTGTAATATGATGATACCTTAGGCAATGTAATTGATTGTCATTTAAGCAGTAATCAGATCGTGCTTATATACCATTAGTAGAGCTAGTTGCTTGAGTGGTGATGTGCGCTACTGTGTTACGTCAATAGTTCATGAGTACCTTTTCTTCAGTATATTTTCCTTGGCACCATGAAGAGGTACACGTAAAGAGACGCAAAACGCTCGCGTGCAGTGATTGACAAATAGGAGGGCCATTTCTACTCGTGCCTTTTGTACGCGCGCCTTTCTGTACGTGCGCATTTCTGTACGTGCGCCTTTCTCAACGCGCGCCTTTTTGTACGCTCGAATTCCTGTACGCGCGCGTACGAGTTTTTATCTCTTTCTGGTGTTACTTATGCGCGTAGTCTCCATAACGGAGATGGTAATACCACCACTACTTGTGCGATCATTACTGGAGAAGCCTGTCCTCACTAAGTGGAGTCACGCTACTTTGTTACGTTCTCAAGTTAATACATTTTGAATATCTTTGGCGTTTGATATGATTGTGGTAGGCTAATTTTAACTGGTTGAATAGTGTTTGTAAAATAGAAGGTTCGTAAAAAAGAAGATCGACTGTATCAGGAATAGATTTAACTCTATAGAACATCAGTGTCATGATAGATATAGTCCATGCACCGGAATCATTCATCACCGCATGATTAAAACATTATTATCCAATAAATCACCAGAAGATGTTCTATTCTATTAAATAATAAATATAAATGCAAGAAATATCGATGAATGTTCTCGTCAAGTATCCCTGCTAGCCTTGAAGCATTTCGTTAATTGAATAAGGTTTTATACCATTGATGGCGCAACCGGGGTGGGGGAAGGTCCCCCCGTCGGGGGAGACTGCCCCCACCCCGTCGAGGATGATTGACCACTCGTCGGGGAAAAGCAAAACAAAAATATTGTGTAACTGACTTTTTAAATAGAAAATAGGCATACAAATGGGGAATAAAAGGGGAAAATAACGTTTTCTTGGCCTGTCAAAACCAAACCGGTAACCACGCCCTTTCTGGAGTTCGTGTGTTCTTAAAGCTGATAGTTGTTGGCTCCCATTGAGCCATGCAACCGTACCTTTTTAAAATCCCAAATAATTGTTCTTTAGGATGCGTCCAAGCATCCCTATACTTCAATTTACCGATGGGTTGGTCCGAGTCCGTGGGTAGGTCTAGGTTGGCCATTTGGTCTATATCACAGGGTAAGTCTTGATTGGCCGGTTGGGCTGGGTCGGTGGGTAGGTCTGGGTCGGTTGGTAAGGTAGGGGTGGGTGGGTAGGCCTTGGTTGGCCGGTTGATTTAGGTCAGTGGTACGTCTTAGTCGGCCGGTTGGTCTAGATCAGTGGGTAGGTCTTCGTCGGCCGGTTGGGCTTGGCCCCCACATTTTGAAACAAAAAAAAAAAATTTTTTTGCACAATTTTGGGGAATAAAAAGTGCACCAGAGAGCATCTGTATAGAAATAGTTTCACGGCCCCTAGGCGGGCTCTGGACCCACGCCTATTGCTATCATTTTTCTGTTAAAACCTCATACCTGGGCTTGTCCAACTTGGCATCGGCCCCCTCTTTCTAGCTCCGCTGGATCCACCCCTGGGTCCCCCAGATATTTCAATTGGTTTGAAATTTGCAGGCAGTTTTTTTTTAAGTATTCGTCAGTTATTATTCTACAATCTAAGTCTATAGATTAACAATTTCAATTTTTATATTATCTGAACGCGTGAATCCACCACCGCAAAATATTCATCCATCTCAAAGCGAGCTCGACAACGTAAATTGTGATGATTTCGCATCCCATTTGTTTTGCCTTTCAATTACCCTGAAGTGCTTGACTGTCATAATTCATATCTTTCTCATAAACGGGACAGATAACCCATTTCAAACATACAAATTACTGTGCCATTTTTCCTTTTCATAATCACCGACAACAAAAGGGGATGTTAAATCTTGTAGCAACTCGATTTAGCAAATGTAATAGTCGTCTGCCCGGAACTGTTAATCGGATCAACGTACTATTGTTAATGCTGTCGAAAACAACGCATGTGCATAATAGTATTGATGAATCTATCAGCCTGACAGATTCTGTTAATTTATTCCTTTAAGCGTGATTTTGACCTTTTAGAAACCCTCCCGTCATAACATGTTAGAATTATGAAGTGATGTTCATAGGCCTAGACTTATCTTTCTTACAGGCCTTATGGTTGGGTTAGTCATTTTTATTGCTTGATTGCTTTTTAGGCGCTATTGACGTTCCATACTCACTTATTTTAGTTTAGCCATAAATCGATCTCCCTGTGCGGACACCTCTCGTAAGCGGACACCTCCCATAACGGACACAAATTCAAAGACCCGTTTGTTCTTCCTATCTAATCAGTGTATTTGGTACCTCTTGTAAGCGGACACCTCCCGTAACCGGACGCGGACACTTTTTGTCTTAAAATTTAGATTTTTTGTATGTTAATGTACCTCCCATAAGCGGAGATTTAGTGATTTTTCTGTAGTATACAACGAATTGGCATACAAATTTCTGCAAAATATCGATATACTGTAATGGCTGAGAATCATACAGTAGGCCTATTATTGAACCAATTTTAAAAATGATAGCCTAAACAATATATAATAAAATATAGAACGCGGTGTCTAGAAATTTGAGAGGCTATATTGTTGTTCAGAAGGCCGTGAAATGCGAAACATAAGGACGTATACATAATTTTACAACTTTGGCAATCTATCGGCCGAAATTCTCGTAAGCGGACACTTCCCGTAAGCGAACACTTTTCCCAGACCTGAGGGTTTCCGCTTACGGGAGGCTCAACTGTAGTATCATTGTCGACTTTTAACCAGGCCTACAATCAGGGAACTGTAAAAATTATACTATAAAGGTGTCTACTTTTATACCTAACACAATAATAAGTTTGTACCTTTACCAGGACACCAACAAACCAGTTTTAATATATTAGACTTCCTTTACTATTCTGGACAGGATTCTTCCTAATTTAAAATAAATTAGTATAGGCCTAAATAAAAGATATTATAGGCCTAATATGAACGTATATAATTCAATTTAAATTTAATACAAGTTAACTGCAATTAAATTCAAGTTAACTGTAATGCATTGCAGTTAACTGTAATTCAAGAGGTAGATGATAAAACGACTTTCCATACGAGTGCTCGTGATCGTTAATCGTAGATCATAATGATCAGAAGAATTTAGTTAACTTGGCACAAGTTTGATGTGAACGTGGGCATATTTATAGGTAACCAATACCACATTAGGTTGTCAGTTAATATAAATGAATCTACGACAAGTACCCATCACCTTCTTTCCATTAATGTTCACCGATGCAATAACAAAAGCATCCTAAAAACGAACTAAACGAATGTTATGTAAATATTTAACGAGCGCAATTTGTACAAATTAGACAAATTCACTTGTAAATAATAAGCACTACATGCTGTCGAAATCGATTGACGAAAATGCTCCGGCAACCGTGAGTTCGACCTTTGAATGAATCGGTTAACGGTATCGAGTGATAGTTGCCCGCTTTACCGTGACAAGGTGAAAGTTGTAATCATTTAATACTGTATGTCCACATTTTGTTAAAACTACCATGTACAGTAATATGAGTAAGCCATTTTACGGTTTTAACTGCGCATGTGCAAGATTAAGGTCCGAGTCATAAAACGACGCGTGGCTTATTGAATGGAATAAGCCATTTCACGGTTTCAATTGCGCACGTTCAGATTAAGGTCAAGTGATAAAACGACGCGCGGCAATCATATTCCTTTCAATAAGAACCACGCGTCGTTTCATTACTTGACATTGGTAACGCACATGCGCAGTTGAAACCGTGAAATGGTGTATATAGTTGCCGCGCGTCGTTCTATGGTTTGACCTTAATCTTGCACACGCGCAGTTGAAACCGTGAAATGGCTTATTAAAAATCTAGTCAGTTTTAACGGAACAAGTACCGTATTTTATACACTAATTCTGCATCGCATGATTCAGTTGTAAATATTAATCAAAACATTTTAAATTTAGTTACCGGTAACGCATGGTAGGTGCTTTACAGTAACAGGGTGAACAGTTCAGTCTTTTAAAACTACCACATTTTTAGCGACTCCTACTTATATTATCAATCTAAGTATACTTAATTATTTTTAAATATAACGGCAAAACGCAAATTTGCTGCATTGCACGATTTGTTTTTAATGGATATTAATGCAATTCATATCTACTGTTTAGTTTTTGATATCGCATCGTAGGTGTCCGCTTTTCACTAACAGGGTGAAAAGTTCAATCATTCAAAAAGTCCACATTTTCAAGACTGCTATATAATTAGTATTTTCATGAAACGGGTACTAAACACAAAATTAATACATTGTACGATTTTTTATATGGAATTATTTATGAAATATTTAAAATTTAGTTATGTTTTACAGTAGCAGGGTTGAAAGTTGAGTTATTTAAAACTTCCGTGTTTTTAAGACGCCCATATAATATAAACTGGGCCTGTGTAATTTAGTAATTTTAAAGAAACAATAAAAACACAAAATTCACATTCTACACGAGTTCAGTTACCGATATCGCGTAATAGGTTTTCGCTTTACAATGAACGAAAATCTCAGTAATTTAAAACGTCCACATGGCTAATACAGGCCTAATTTTTTTTTTCTCTTGTGTGGGATCCTCCCACTTTTATTTCAAATATACAATATTATAACATCATCTCTTACCGACTAATGAGTCAATATTTTACACTGTTATAACTTAAGTAATCATTCAATTATATTTTGTACATCCATTATTAAAATGAGGCGTGACAAGGCAAAACCACCAAGTTGTAGGAAAATTGAAAATTGAGATATTGTTAAAACCACATTATACTTTTCGCAAGCTCCAAAAAGCTCATTTTGGAGCATACAGGCCTAATTTACTTACTTTTAAAGAAAACGGTGACACAGAATTGTTTTATAGATTTCTTTAGATGGAATTATTAAAGATAATTTAATGTTTAGAGTTTAATATTAGGATATCGGATGGTATGTGCCCTCTTTACAGCGACAAGGTGAAGAGTTCAATAATTTTAAACGTCCCAATTTTTTAGTTTACATGTTGTCATAAAATTATGATCTAAAACTCCCGTATAATGAACTATGTAATTTTGTTAATACTAAATTCAAGAATTATTAGACACAAATTGCTGCATTAACGATTTTATGTTATATCGGATATTAATCAAAATGTCAGAAAATTTTGAATTTTGTGTTTCTAAATTTATTGTCTTAAATCATTACAAAAAAATGCAATATAAATTTATATAATTTTATAGAATGTATTTACGCATATAAAGTATTGCTAATTTGTGAATTTGCCTGGAGCAATTTTTTATTCTTACATTATTTATATATTGGTATTGATCCCAGGACATTTTCCAGATACGATTATCTCATATCGTTATATCCGAATCCTATTTTATGGATACATTTAGCATCATGTTTGGGGATTTTGAAATTGAAATAAACTATTTTGTTTTTCTAATATTGCTATTTTTAGATGATGGAGGAATTATAACCACTCTATGGTTAGGTAATTTAGTTGTTTTTACTACAGACCTTACATATTACTGCATAGTTTTTCACAGTTTTCTATGAGCAAAGATCGTATGAACATAATAGTGTAAGGCCTTGTTTCCGAAGCAAAAAAATATCCGATAAATTATGCCGATAAAAATTATCCGATAAAAGTGCTGCAGAAACGGGTATTTAACCTATTCTGACGTAATAAAATTATCCGATAATTATCCGATAATATTCCGATAATTATCCGATAATTGACCTAAATGCGATAATATTTGACCTTTGACACGGCGTCAACCTTGATCTTGTTTTTGCAAGGATTTCACCGCGGTGCAACTAGGGACGTGCCACGCGAAGAAAATGGAAATCACCCAAAAATCACCAGAAGTTAGTGGACTCACAATGCATTATGGTCTACACTGAGTTTGCGCAGTTGTATTTTTTTTAATTGATTTGATTGGATGATATTTTATCGGATAGTCCGAAATTCCTGCGGAAACACGGCATAATAGTGTGAGATAACATGTTTTGAGGAACCTAATTGGTCAATAAACGTAAAACTACACCTTATCATGACGCATTTCACTTAGAAGGCAAGACGTACCAATATTGTAGAACTAATTGCTGTGGTAAAATATTGTATTAGCATTTTACCACAGCTAGTAAAATAATTTAGGTAGGCCCTACTCTCCTCAACGGCAAACAGTGCTATATAAATCCACCGGTACGAGACATAATTAAAAAGACTTGTTTGTCTTCATAATAATATTTTTATCCGGAATGATCTTCAGATCGGGTAAAAACTATACACAATAAAATAATTATATTTATTATAATACTAATGTAGGAACTATCAATGCTTCAGTATTGATGATTTAACTTCATTGAATGAATTACACTTTTTTATGTGTGTCAAATTTCTGTATATCATATTTCAATTCAGTGATTGACGGCTGCACCAAAAGGTAGGCCTAAATTCTTTTAAATCGTTGTACGCACTCGTAAAGTGCGACGACTCTGTTTTAAAGCTACTATCTCCAGAATTGCTCGAAAGTAAACCGCTTCAACACATCCCTGTCCACAGATCTTTATTTAGTGTCCAACTGTCTTCGATGTTATTTTCATTAACAGCATGTTGTTGACCTGTTTCAGTTCATTGTCTTTAAATGAATCTTGTCGATACATTCCAACTTAGTCAGAGGTCCTGTTGGAATACATTTGTAGGCCAGTGGTCTGGTTGTTGTAGTAGCCATGCATAGGCCTAAGGGCAATCGATCCGAAGTTCAGTTTGATTATAGTGCATGACTGCACGTATCGACAATGTCTGCATTAAAACTAATTTAGTATTTAGTGTTTTGGTCAACACAGGTAGTTTATTACAATACATCTAGCCGTGTGTACTAAATTCCAGCCACAATCACTGCATGCTCAAAACATAACAGTAATGTAACTTATGCAAGCACCCCTAAGGGGGTTCATCTTCGCCAAATACGATTTTATTGATTTATTCGATGTTGTAGAACACCAAGGATAACCCACGAAAGTCCGAAGTGGACGTATTTCCAGTGGGGTCCTTCTGGTGGTGATTGGGCAGTGCACCGATAGATAATCCCCTACTCTTTTTGAAGAGTGCACTGCGCTCATTAACGTGCACATGAACCATACTGTACAAGGGACCAACAGCTTAACGTCTCATCCGAAAGACGGTGCGTAATTTACTTGTATTTCTACCCCCAGCCAAAGAACAAGGAGAATGGTGTGATGTTGAATCGGACCATTGACCAGTGGGTTACGGTTTAGCGCACAGCACATATTTCTAACAGCTAAACCAACGCAGCTAAATGCCACCTTCCTTTATAACAATTGCATTTTTATATTTTTTTTCAAGGTATTTATTTTTACCCTACAACTGTGCAATTTATTGAATGAGTGTTAAAGTTAAACAAGTTTTCGCAAGCCTGATAACTCCGATGTTTTTATTATTTTCTTGGATATCGTTGTCCATTTTGTTTTACTTGTTTATCGTGTTCACCACTGATTAGCTCAGTTGGTAAAGCACCATGGGTCAAATCTGAGAGTAAAGGATTGATAGTTCCTCATCATCATCAGCCTGTGTCGATCCCACTGCTGGCTAAAGCTTCTCCCAAATCTCGCCATCCAATTCTATTAATAGTTTTGCCTGTCCATGCAGGTGTCCCCAGTTGTCTTGTGAGTTTCTGTTTCTGTTTCTGTTTTATTTTATTTTCCACACATCATAATACAATTTATACAATCTAAAATCTAAAAAAAAGATATAAAATAGTAATACATGTGTGGAG
>JAOTQE010087443.1:0-15059 GCA_025631205.1 Nesometra sesokonis
TAGGGTAATGCCAAGAGACAAACGAAGCCCCAAGCACCAAAACGGGCTAAAAACCACGCAAAACACGGCAAATAACGGGTTTTTTTTGCTCTTCAGACTGAAAATCGGAGACACGCCCACCTCAAATTCAAGCTCAGCCAACTCGTCGGGGGTCCCGTTCCCCCCTGTCGGGGGAATTGCCCTGCTGTCGGGGAAATCCTGGCGCCGCCACTGGTGATGATAATGATGACGATGATATTGATGATTATGAATGGCGACGATGCTGCTGCTGATGATGATGTTGTTAATGATGATGATGGTGATGATGACGACGATGATGAAGATGATGATGATGATGATGAATATGATGATGATGATGATGATGATGATGATAATGATGATAATGATAATGGCAACGATGCTGCTGCTGATGATGTTGTTAATGATGATGATGGTGATGATGATGATGATGATGATGATGATGATGATGATGTTGATGATGATGATGATGATGATGAAGATGATGATGATGATGATGATGATGTTGATGATGATGATGATGATGATGGTGATGATGATGATGATGATGATGTTGATGATGATGAATGATGATGATGATGATGATGACGAGGATGATGACGATGATGATGATGAAGATTATGATGATGATGATGATGAATGATGATGACGACGACGACGATGATGATGTCGATGATGATGATGATGATGACGAGGACGACGACGATGATGATGAAGATGATGATAATGATGACGACGACGAAAAAGTATCACCGTTATCGTCGTAATCACCACAACCCCCTCAACCTCTCGTCGCACACGTGGTTCAAGATGATAAAAGTGAAGTTGAGCCGATGCCCTCTCTGCACTGTGACCTCGCGGTCATTTATCAACGAGGTCGTTACTTCTCATCTTTTATCAATGACATACAGGTGTGTTTCACCTTTTGGGAAGGTTTGTCGGTGAGATGAAAGGAGCAGTGGAGCCAAGACCTAGCCTAAAAGCGCCGCTTCGGGGAAGGATTGAATTGTCGCGCTCTAGTGTGATCTTTCTCCATGAATTCACATCATTGGTTTTAGTTGTTGATATCTGGCATTACCAGAATTAATTACCATGTAATTTGTAGATAGCAGTTAACCCACAGTTTATAAAAGTACCTGTTTTCGCATCCATTATGAATAGACTTTTTAAATTTACATTTTCTTTAAAAATAGTTAAAAGGTAGCAATGTCGATTCTTGTTTATTACCAGTAAAGCGATTTACCTCCTTGCACATAAGCATATCTTCAATAGGCCTAAAAGGTGCTTGTATTTTTTGGTAAAATTTAATGTGCCTTTCTTTAATTTGTCAAATAATTCATAAATTTGAATGATTTTGTTTTAAAAGAAACCTTTCATGCACACAAGAAAAGTCCTAAGTAGCAATGAAGTTAAATAACAAACAAATTCTTACTATCAGTAGAAATTCAAGTACGTGAGAAGAATGGGTTTATTTATTATTTATGTTTATGCTTTGTTAAATTGTGTATATGGATATGATCTCTAAAATAAAAGAATGAATGAATGAATGAATGAATAAATGAATGAATAAATTAATGAATCAATGAATGAATAGATAAAAATTCATTAGCTTTAGGAAGTTTATGCAGCAAAGGTAAACTAGGTCTATCAATCTGAACAGATACAGATACAGATACAGATACAGATACAGATACAGATACAGATACAGATACAGATACAGATACAGATACAGATACAGATACAGTCAATAATGACGTTTAACCATACATCTCAAAATTAAAAACGTGAAAAGATTTCATAAAATAATAAGGATTTCCTTGAAGGATTCCAAACTATCTTGTCCTTGATGAAATCCCTAAATGATTGTTGTTTACTTAATTAGATTCGTAAACAACTATGGAAATGAAGAATAATAACATGACTAAAATATGAGTGAAATATGGGTATTTAGATGATGATAAATCTCCCTTTATTTCGTTCATCTAAAATTTATCGCATGCCTCCACTGAATAATATGACAGCTATATTAAAAGGTCGTTAGTCCTAAGCCTATACAATTTGTAAACAGCAAAAAAATATTAGATATATGTGAGGTGTCATTACAAAATGTGTTTCATGGTGGGAAATCTGTAATCTACATTTTAAATTACATTCATTGGATAGATTTCAAGATAAGGGAATTTGAAGTTTTCATGTATGGAAATAGTTTTTAGGAAATCGCCTATAAAAGCAATCTAAAAATAAGTACTATTGTGCCCATCATATAGGCCTATTAAAAAAAAAATATCACAAATTTGACTTCAGACTTATTTTGGTTATTATCTCAATTTGGTCTCACCTACGATGCGACTCATTTTGTTGTTAGACCTCACATGTGAGGTATAGTATTTGCGATATAAATGTTAGGGCCAATGTTGCTGCTCAGTGATTAAGTTTTAAATTGGGGAGTTACCCAATTAAATATTGTCAGAAATTGCTAATTTTCGTTTGGGAATGTTTGATATAATGTCACCGTTCAGTCTACCTTAAGGATGATTATAGCGATTTTAATATTGTGTATGAAATTGAATTGTGTTTAACAGACAAGATTCGCTTACAATTGTTAACTCAATACCCCGGGTGTTCTGATCTTAGCCGACCCACCGTCGTCGAACGGAAATTATCAATATACTAGATAGTAAAATTCATTCATAAGATATACCGTCTACCCTGACACTGTCAGCAATTATTAAAAACATAAAATGATATGTTTATCGATAGGTGGTCCAATTATGACCAGCGTTCAGTCAATTACAAGCTAGGCTCTCGTCTCTGTGTAGGGTTAGGAAAGGCTGAGAGGGGCGGCAAACAGCTGGTCCAGTCAGGACAAGGCGCCACGTGTGGATTCAGTAAACGTAGCCTAATTTGATATTTTATCTAACTTAATAAAATTCATATCAGTTTAATTCTAAAGTCACAAAGTCAAGTCACAAACCATTTTATTCAATCCAAATAAATACAATATATTTTTTTTTCAATCTAGGCACAGTATTTAAAATAATATTATTTAGGATCCGAGAGACTTTCATATAGCCGTTCTCATGGAAGCCACCCACAACAATAATTTATGTATATATTTTAAATGTGGATCCACGACGAACACATTTCAACTTTCTTTTCCTAGACATATTTTTAAAACAAATTAAATAATTTAAATAATTGTGGCACAAACAAGCCAAATGAGACATAAGTCGAAAAATTGAAAAATGATTTTTTTTATGGATTAAAGAATTAATTCATTTTACGGGATGCTGAGTCTCACATAAATAATGCTGAATTTGTTTTATGCCTAATACTACTGAAAACAGTGATTTCAGAAACTGTTGAATGGCAAGGGTAACACAAATCGAAGTGACAAGCTATGCCCTAATGTAGGAATGAACAATTGTTTTGATCATTTTGGCGAGTGTATTACGGTATATAAAGATGCTGATCGTGAGTGCTGGGCTTACAGAGAGCAGAGAAACCTTCAATAAATCTGTCTCTAAAATAATAAAATATACGGTATTTCCTAGCAATCCATTGCAACACAGGCCTATACAGTAGGCCTATTAATAGTCTAAATCAGTTCAAAAGTGTCGGTTATTTTCTTTATTTACACATCAGGCCTATACTGACTAAATTAGACGCAATTAGGCTACGTGCGCCTTAGTTGGTGTGATGCAAGTAAATTAACCGTTAATATTAAAAAAATGATATTATATTTTGTAACAGATCTAAAAATAGGTCATATGGTCTATGAAAACTTAACGATAATTATTAAATATTATTTAATTGTTGAAGTACATGACACATCGTTATGCCTATAAACTTGACAAACATCTTACCTGGAACAGTCTATGTTAAAGATAGAATAAAGAAAAGATATGGAATTTTATTTAGATAAAAACATGTGCCTTGTAGGAAATTATTTAAATTTCCTTTATAATATCGATCGAGCATTTACGGTTTAGATGTCCCGGGGCAGCACTATAACTCACTTACATCCAATTTTACTTTTTAAAAAATATGGCAGAGCCAAGCCAAATGAGGCATAAGTCGAAAAATTGAAAATTGAGTTTTTTATAGATTATAAACGTACAAATTATTATCTTTAACATGCAAAAAAAGTCAGTTTCATAAGATGTTTCCTTGCGAAGTTATGAACAATCAAAGTTCGAACATTCAAAATGTACGGTAAGCTTCGAGAAATCTGCATTTGAAAATTGCTTATCAGTAGGCCTATACATTAAACGCAGGGTAATTTTAATTTGCATTTTTTAAAACATTTTTTGATCAAATATATAAACATTTTAATGTAGTATGCTTTTTTGATGTTTAAACTGTGTTTCCTTGAAATAAAATAAAATTTGAAAAAAATGACAATTTGTTTTGCCTTTTAGGCCCTACTAAAGAAAACTAGCTTTGCGACTAATCATTTGGCTTGGCTCTGCCACAATCAAACAGGTCAGTATTTTAGATACAATATTTACAAAGATTTTGAGCAATGCACACCATAATTTTTGTTTATGATTTAACTATATACTACACTTCCTCACAGAACAACGGAATATTTTAATTACATCACTCATTCTGAAAAATTTAGATTTGTTGGGGTACACAACTTGTTTTAAATATGGCAGTACAATTAAGTCATTTGCTTTAACAATCATAATAATTAAACCAATTATTTTTATCAATTGTAAGGTAACCTCTTTTAACAATTTTATCTGTACCATTATATTATTATTTACAAGGTTAGTTTTACGAGTCATATTATGCTTTGCAAATAGGCTTAGGTTATACTTGTTATTTTGTTTCATTTTACTAAATTACGAAACATTGTAAGTGCTCATAGGCCTAGTTGTAATGTTCTGTTTGACTAAAATAGGTTAAGGAAAACACAACAATTAGAATTAGGTCTTTACATTAAGGGATGATTAGGCCTACATAGGCTATTGAACCATTGAGATTGGTTGAATATTTATTATTTAAACATAGGCCTAACCAGTTATTTAATCATGTACGGTAATTAACATCTTGTTTTCTAACTTTAAGAGTCCAGGTCTACATTAACTATCACAGGTGCGATCAATCGTTCTGCTGGTTAATCTCAATAAGGAATTATCAAAGATCAAATCTAACGAAGATTAAATCCTCAGAACATTTGATCCTGCCGAGGGACGCTTTTACGTATATATTTGAAAATACCACGCCGAGTTTAGAGATGATGTCCTCCTCAACATTAACACCAAATTTATCTCAACCCAACCCAAATAGTTCGGGGTTGACATCGGCATTTTCATCGCCTTTTAATACAAGTTTCTAATATTGGTAGTTATTGAACGACCAATTCCAAACATTCTCCAGAGTTAAAAACTGCAGTAATAATTCACCTAACGACGGCAGCTGAGAGCGGATCGTTGAGTGATCAGTGGACACGGAACGCTTGTTCAGTACAGTAAAACAAAAATAAAGACGCCTTCAATAATTGCACTTGTCAAGACTTATAATTTTATAACAATTTGACCTCATCAGTACCTTATGTTCTGATGGTAAAGTTAATGAGTCAGTTTAGTAGAATGACTTCATTAAATTGTTCAGGGTTTTGGGGTGTTTAATGGGGTTATTCGTTTCACCATAACATGCACGTGACCACCACGCGACATCAAATTCACACCCAATGGTTATGAAAGGAATCTCGAATCTACTCTCAGTATTGAAGTGCAGTCTTGGTTCAAGACGGTGATTTGGTTTAATTCGTGAAAGACGATTAAAAGACACCTATTGCGTTCCATAGGAGGTGGATTGTCATACCTTTCTGATGTTTAAATATTATATTATATTAACGACAAACCTCACACCACAAAAACTTCATCATTCACTGGTGGCGCATTCCATTAAACACCTAAAATATAATATACAGACTTAGAGCAAGTATATATTGAAGTGAAAGAGCCAGGTGAGTCAATCGTGTCCCTCAGTATTAGACTCCTCCTTGTCTTTGAATAAATAATTTTAAAAATGTACTATGCTCCTTGCCATGTAAAATGTAACTCGAACAGGAATAATTGTCACGAAACACAATGTTTAAAAACATTACTGTGTTACAATGTGATATCACGTAGAAAAAAAACTGGTATGCACGCGTTCCCGAAGTCGCATAAACGACGCAAAACGCGCGCGTGCATTGATTGAACAAATCAGATCATCGCACTTTGTGTCTCTCCACGCGCTTTTCTGTACGCGCACGTAACATTTTGTGTCACTTTGTAGCGTCATTGACGAATTGGAGTCACATCTTATACGGGGATCAATTACACAAGTACGATCACGGACAATAGGCCTACAAATAAATTACGGAGAGGTTTACTAACCGACTCCAAGAAAAAAATATTCCTATTACTAGTAGGCTTAATACCTTGGCCAAGCAATGAGATAGGTCTACACATTGCCATTCCATGATTACAATTTCTATATTAATTATGTCATCATCAGGACAAGACGACATATTTACTTTCGAAATCTTTAAAAGTAATTGTCGAGATTTCTGTTTTTTGTAACCGAGGTTCTGTATTAGTGACAACGATGAAACGTCAGTGGTGCCTTTCGTTTACATTCTCTCCATATAATTGTTCAGCTGCCGTTAGCGGTTGTATTTAAATAATTAATTTGCTGTATCATTATTCATTTGTTATTTTTACATTCGTATGTCTTGTAGGCCTATGTCGTGTTTTTTTACTAACCTGGATCTAAGCTAGGCCTACTCATTGTGACTGCCACCTCCCCTGGGAAGGTCGGTGAACGTTGTCGCGTACATTTTAGAAATTTGCTACGACAAATTTGGTCCTTTGAGGCCCCTCATCGTGGCGAAAATAACCGCGGATATTGTAAAAAACTTCGGTTATACAATCTCTGCGGAGAAATACTGGGACTACGAGAATTGTCACGTTAAACTGACTGCATTACTTTCCTAATCAACGACATCTTTTGAAGATTTTCGTTGACAATGTGTTGAGTACACCGATTATGGTGACAGTCGTGCGTATTTGGTGATTAGGAGAAGCTGACCGTCTGCGGCAGTCGTCACTCGGCGTATATGCCGCCGCTTTTGATCCACAGATTGGAGCCTCAGATAATCGGCATGTTCGGAGTATTTACCTTGGTTCTGAGCACGCACTTAACATTTTTTTACGGCTCAGCTTCATTTAAAACAATGATTTTGTTTGAATGATAGGATAATACAATTTTTGTCGCCCAATTATGCGTAGGCCTATTTTTCAATATAGGGTCTATTTCTTTCATTATCGAATCCATCCATAATAGGTATTCACGTTGACTTCGACAGATCGGCCTACCTCTAAGTTCTGGGAGTTTCTCCTGAAATACTTGTACTCCTTAATCCGAAAGGTCCACTAATCAATTTCAAGTAAGAAAGTATGATGCATACTCCAAGCATTGAGATACTTGGAGTATGCATTATAGTACTCCTTAATTTTTAAACTTCTCTAAAACAGCAACGGTATTTTAGTCACATGTTTTGTAGTCGGGCCTCAAATCGGGACACCAGGCTAAACTCATATTAATCACATACGGTAATCATAAAAGCTAGTAACGTAGCCTAAAATAGTAGTACCCTACTCCCTAAAAGAGAGTGAAAATCCACTCTTTCAGAAGTGGCCTGAGGAAGCACTCCAAAAAAGAGTGAACATTCACTCCAGATGATTGAAAAATCACTCCAAAAGAGAGATCACTCATTCTTTTGCAGAAGATCCACTCACAGAAGAGTAGACTTGGAGTGCAGACAATCAAAGTCCCCAGGTTAGTCTCACCATTTTATATTCACTTTAAATTAGTGAATTTTCATTATTTTACATTAAAGGGCAACTCCGGGATTAAAATTTCTATAGATAAATCTACAAAACAATTAGTTATGACCTAACTGACAAAATTTCACAACATTTGGACAACGAGATCCTCGTTAAAAATTGGTCTATACTACTCAAATTACACAGTGTTAAAAAAGATAGGAAAAATGGAAATATAACTCTCCTAAATGGAAAGATCAGTCAAACTCGCATTAGAACAGGTATATTTTAATGTGACTTTTGATACGGTTTTCAAACACAACCCTCTCTGTAATTTTCCTTTTCTTTAGCCTTGTGTAATATGAGTAGTAGACCCACTTTTTTAAATTAATGCCTTCTTTGGAAAGTGTCTTCATTCATGATATCATTGACCAATATGTTGTGAAATTTTGTCAGTAGAAAGTTTATTCCCGGAGTTCCTCTTTAAGAGAATAATTGGAAGACATTTGTAGCCGAGGAAATACGATGATTTGTCCATGTAGACCTATATATAGTGTCAAAAAGCCTCGAAACATTCAATGTGTCTATCTTAATTAACAGGAACACTTTTAGAAGTCATACCGGTAATTGATCCTTAATCGTAAACATCATCCTGAAGACATCCAAAAAGACAACTTAACTAACCGATTTAACTTAATAATTATCTTGAATTACCTAAAATATGCAGTAAACTGTCAATTAACTTGCTGATGAATGAACTCTCTGGTCGATATTCCAAACGTAAAATGGTTCATTTTGGAGAACCGTTTCTTCAACGAAGATAAAGATGGACAATTGTAACGTTCATGTTATCATGTTCATGTTGTCATGTCATGTGTTAGTTTCAGTCAATATGCTGCTGTTTTTAACATTTCAATGGTAACACTTGTTTTAGGATGAGTAATGCAGATAACCATGAATTTCGCCATTGACAGATACAAATGAAACTGTCTCGATTGTAATCCAAATTCATTGGTGGTTCTAGCCTATGTTATCGGTATGGACAACAGAAAATTGTTGGCACAGTTACAAAATAGCCTAAGATTGGAAGATGTTAACAAAGGCAATTGTTGATCATCAGATACAATTAATTAATTAATCCCAGGCCACCATAGAAGTTGTAAATAACAGAGGTTTTAAATATCCAATAGTCTTTTTCATGCCTCCATGGTTAAACTAGCCCGCTAGAAAACTCTCTATTAACTTCACAACCCTTATAAATATAGAAATTAAACTTTTGCTACATGTACATTTTGTAGGCCTACTCACGTGAATTAACGACATGTTTGAATAAGCGCCCTCAACTTTCCTTTCTTAAGCGCATGATTTACATTGAAAAAGCAGCCCTTTGACAATGAACAAGCATTCACCAACCAACATGATCTGCCCTATGCAAAGTTATTAATTCATTTTGTTGTTGATGCTTGCTGTATTTTGATGTGTGTATTGCTTTTAATTTATAATTTATTCATGTAATGTAATTTTTTTATTATTGTAATATTTCTGTGTTTTAATGTTTTGACATGTATATTTATCGGTCCGGTATAATGGCCTAGTCCTATAAGCCTATATTTTTTTAATAAATAAAAAAATGATCTCTATGGCTGGTATTCTCGAAAGCGAACTAACTTTAGTCCAGGACTAAATTCAGATTTAATCTGGGACGAACTGACTATGTTATTTTCAAAGGTTTCTAACGGTTGTCCAGTTATACACCCTGGACTAAAGCATTCTAAATTTTGTCTACCGAGAAACAGGTTTATAGATAGTCCAGAATCAACTAGTGCTGTTCTAGGGTTAGTCCTGGACTAACTTTCGAGAATACCAGTCTATAGCTTTATTAGATCTCTATAGCTTTAGCGGCTGGTTCAGTAACCTTAACCCAGGCTCAAATTCCATGCCTATTTAGCTCTGTTTAAAATAGGTCTATAGGCCTAATAGGCAGCATTACAATTTAAAAACATCCTGAGATGTATCTGATTTGTTTATCATTGTAATATTATCAGTGTAAAGTACTTCCGAAACATAGAGCGCACATACATTTATGATCTGTCATTGTACACAAGGGATAACAGCAACATTTCGTTTTGCTTTATAACATTTTGTTGGTCGCAGCACACATTCTTCGATAAAATGTTAACGCCACTGATTTACAAAGTCACGTGTTCTCAAACGTTGTAATGATTACTGATGCATCTAGGTAAATTTCTCTCACGGTCTTGTAACTTTCGTTATTTACTTTCTTTTCAACAATTTATTTAAATCTAATTGGATAACGAATCGGTTATGCTTGCATCTGATATTTCTACGTATTCATTATCTATCCAATTTTTGGCACCTTTCTCAAGCTTTGGAAATCCCTGTCATTTTCGTTTTCGGCTGATTATGACGTCACAGAGCCATCACTAGTTTCTTCAGCTTAAGCTATGACCTCACGTGCGTAAAGTCGTAAAGCTAGACAAGTCGGCACCAGATTTCAAAACGGAAAAGCAAATAACCAACCAACCGAAAGGACACGTCGTGCTAGGCCCTGATAAACCCCATCTCCTTTTGATTAGCTTATTCCTTAATAACATCTAAATTAATAGTTCATTTTCCAATTATTGTATTTGTTGAAAATATCTATTTGGGCGGAAGTCAAGAATTGGCATTGTCGTGTCAAAGGAAAGGTAGGTGAACGACCTGCCTCACCTGTTTCCTTGGCGATTTAACGCGGTATCCTGGTCCTCTCGAGGTAGCTTAGGCTTAGACATCAAACTACAGTAAACAAGTGTTTAGCTTTTCCAAAATACTGTTCGGAAACTCGATATTACTGTAGTTTGACAGACTTTATCTTGACGAAAAACTATTGTTGAAAATTTAGACTAGGTATACCCTTGGGAAGATTTAAATAAAATTAGGATTTATTAGGTCAGTTTTGCAAACTTTCCAAAAATATGATTAAAAGTATTGTTTGCTAACGAAAGTAAACCTATTGTAACTTTAAAACCAGAAAATGGAGTGAAACAAACTGAAAAATATAGTAACTGTTTATGAATTAAGAGTTTACAATTCCATTCATTTCATCAATAAACGTTCCATTTTTTTTAGATTATTTGAAAACTGTTTGAGAGTTTAAAACGCTAAAGGCCTTGCAGGTTTGTATAGGTATACTATTATATAGCTATAGGCCAATATACTTATTATTATATTATTATATCAATTATATAGACCTAATAGGCCCATCTAGTTAAGTTGTAGTGGCGTATCCATGGATACGATGCTCAAGCGACCCTTTGGAAGGTTAAAAAACAAACTGGCCTATCATATAAATATGAACTATCGTTTTGCCTATCAAAATTGCATTGGTTTTGAGCACCCCACTCCCTTCCACATATCCATGACACGCCCATGGGTTGATTAATACAATTTATCATTTTCAAGATTTTCGTAACGGTAGACCTGATGGCGTTCTATAAAAATTAGTAAAATGTTTAAGTCGGACGAGTTTTCTTTCCATTTTGGATTTTTCATAAATAAATAATAAATGTGTCCACTATCTTCCTGGTGTTAATTAATGGGCTATACTAAAGAAGTATTAATTTTACCTTTACAATACAGCAGTCTTCCAACAGCCTATTGTATACTAATGCAATTTCTAAAATGTTTAAATTAAACTTAGGCCTACATATTGAGTCCAATTTTGATCTTTCTTAGGCCTAGAGCCTATTTTTCATAAATACATTAGGGCATTGCAGTTTTTGTCCGTTTTCTTCCAGTTGGAAAACTAAATCAGTTATTCTTGTATTATCATGGAGATATATACAGTATAATGGACATAATAAACAGGTATATGTATCGTTGTCATCTACGCATGTCCATCGAACAGCACGTCAGAAAGAACTGAAGCATGCTGGGAAGTTTTAACCAAAGTTTTATAACAATAGGTATAATGTGGGTCAGAATGTCTTTGGGAAAGTTCGAGATAAATGACATGGTTACTTTCGATTTCTGTGTAAAGTACAATAGTAACCTTCCCATAGGGAAGTTGGTGTAATCGCTTTCAGTTGATTAAAGGATGTACGTGCTGCATTTATCGACAATCAAATATTCCTTTTTTCCTGCTGGTTTTTTGTACTCCATGCGGAGAATTTATAGTAGTATTATGAAAATCTCTGATGATGGTTTGCCAAGTGATAGAGCCAAAATGTTATAAATAATATTTGTGAACAATTTGCAAATTCATGCGAAAATTTAATCTATGTTACGTACTTTCAATTGGTCAAAAGTTAAAGCGGCACTTCTTCCTAATTCCTTCTTTGGAAATTTACCTGTAAATAAGAATAAACATGGTTAGTTACCTGTACCCGGTAAACCCATTGTCCAAGCCTGAATGCTCATAGGGCTGGAGCGTATTTTGAGTTTCTGTAGCGTGAAGCGGATGAGAGTATGATATTCCCCCTGGATGGGACACTAGTCCATCGCAGGTTACTTCCCAGCAATTTGCCGGTACCCATCATACAGCTGGGTAGACTGAAGCAATGTGAGTAAAGTGCGTTGCTCAGGTGCACAAGCAACTGCCGTGAGTGAGTCTCGAACCACCGACCTCTCGATTGATATTACCGCTGAACTGCTCCCACTAGTTACCTGCATACCTTTATAGATTTATTCTTAAGTAGAATCAAGGTAAATTGAACTCTAAACTAGCCATTATGATTTCTTTTATATTTCCCAGTTGCTAAGCTATATTGTAGATCGTATCCGCGGGAGTGTTACCCAGGAGTATTCTCTCCACAGAGCACACTTTTTTTGCAAACGAACTTCAATTTTTTATAATCCACCCAACAAATAAATTATGTTAATTATTTTGCATTCTTTAATGATTGGAAGTATATAGGCCTAATAAAATGATATAAATATTAAGGGATTAGCATTACGGTATTGAATTAAAATACAATACAATTTAGAATGCTTTAATTTTTAGTGTTTTACTTGTATTGGGAAGAAATGGACCTTTAAACATCATGTTAGGGCAAGATGTTTATAAAAGATAGGTAGGCCAGTGATGGATCTGAGCAAATTTCAAATGTCTCAAATACAACACCTAATGGTGGTACACGGGGCGAATCCAGGATCGTGTCAAAGAGGGGGCGCAAAATTCTCCGCTGGGTGGGGTGTTCAGAGTTGTTTCAAATATAACAAGAAAAAAAATAACATTATTTTGCGTGTTTTTCGACAATTTTATGCTGTACCTAGTTGTCTGCATCTTGCATGCAGGGGCAGATCCAGGGTCCACCGAAAGGAGGGGCGCCCTTCTCCAGTTCAGGGTGGGCGAAGTTGGCAGTTTATTTTTGACAAAAAAAAAAGTTTATTTCCCCATTCTGGTGCTCTGGTACCCAATTCTTTTAGCCCATATTTTGGGTTTTTATGGTATAGATTGTTCACCCGGCGCTCCTAATATAAGGGGGAGGGGGCCGCAACTACGTTTTGGCGATAATGGGTGGGGGAAAGGGGCGCTCCCACTCCTAAATCCGCCCCTAAAATAGACTTTAGGTTAGGTTAATATATTTTTAGAAAAGCACTACTGTGGAAAAACTAGACGTATACATACAGATTTTAATATAAATGTGTTACCTTGTGTCGTTCATGTTTTTGTATACCATCTTACTATTTCTAACAAAGCTGTAGGCCTAACTAATAATATTAATTTTCTAACAGATAATTTTACTGCTCATAAACAAAAACACTATAGCGACACAAAGTTTAGGCGTACTGTTAAGTTACGGTAACGATTCAATTATCACAATTTACTTATTTTGCTTTTAAAGAAGGATTAGTTTTACATGGTAGGCCTACCGTATTGTTTGTGTTATGTGTATTCCGTTCATAATTTAAAAAAAACCAATTTATAATGTTTGGGTGTTTAAATTAAATTTGCACAATTCGAATAAAACATTAAATAAACGCCAAAAAAAAAAAAACTAAATAAAATTCAGACCAACAGACTGAGAGGCGGATAGATCGTAGAGGCATGGAAACGTGATGGATATTTTCCCCACATATTTTGTAGAATATTTTTGACTTTGATTGCAGACAATATACAACAAACACATAAAATGATGACTATGACGAACAATATTACAACTATTCTTAGTAAGTCCAGTCTTAAACCTTGAAATTTAGGCAGACGAGGGGTGTACCGCAAAACCGGAAGGAATATTTTATTGCTAAAAATGAACTCTGAAAGGACAAAATAATTAGGCGACAAGCAGTTAATTCCCGATTGCATAGTAAATATAGTTACATAAAATTGAAGTTATTTTACTGGTGTTCGAAGTCACAGTTTTTTCGACTTCACCGTATCGTTGAATTGGAAATTTAAAGAAATAGAATATAGGCCTAAAGAAAATAAAGATTTTAAATAAAGGATCTAAAACATGATATAATTTGTATCTGAATGTACGGTACTAAAAACAAGCGCCACCTATTGGCAAAAAATCGTTTTATGTTAGGTCTGGTTTAGAAATAGACATAGATATAGGCCTATTTTATTGTCATATTAAAACCAATGTCATGGCATTCAGTTCCTCCGTACCATAGCATGCAAACATAAACAGTTATATACTCTCTTAATGTAAAGAGTGAAACTTCACTCTTTTGGAGTAAATTTTAAAGAGTGAAAGTGACCTGAGGGACCACTCTTAAAAGAGTTAATTATCAGCACTCCAAGTCTACTCTTGTGGAGTAAAGTTTCTGCAAAGAGTGAGTGATTTCACTCCTATGAAGTGAATTTTCAATCGATTATAGTGAATTTCACTCTTTTTGGAGTGGTCCCTCAGGTCACTCCACAAAGAGTGGATTTTCACTCTCTTACGTTATGAGAATGAAGATATAGAAATAGATAAAAATAAAAACAAATAAATAAAATGTATAGAGTGAATTTTCAATATATTGGAGTGAATTTCACTCTTTTTGGAGTGGTCCCTCAGGCCACTCTACAAAGAGTGTATTTTCACTCGCTTACGTTAAGGAGTACGGATAATGTCGTCAAGTGTTTAAATCAGATTTTAAAGACAATAGACCGGCAGCCCAGAGACATTGGGTTAGACGAACTAGGTATCAATATCCAACTATGCAAGTGTGTAGGGGGTCACCTGAAGTCAATGGAAATGGGAGTCTGCCGGGTACCCCCAGCTG
>JAOTQE010087454.1:0-15057 GCA_025631205.1 Nesometra sesokonis
TATATATTGCACTTTTCATTGTCTTCTGTTTTGATGGGCTTGCTATTTTTGATAATAAGAGTTCCTCTGCATGAACAATTGCATAAGCCTAATTTTTAAAAAAATACATCCTTATAGCAAGGAATTTCTACTATAATAACTCCTTGCTTATAGAAAAAAAGCTGAAATCATATCTCTTATTTTATTGATAACACTACTACTTAAAAAACCGTAATGGCATTACGTACAACCACCACACCTGACTTTGCTTTGCAAAAATACTCTACATTTGTATCAACTCTACATTTTCATTCACTTTGCATTCACTTTCTAATCATTCTTTAACAAGAGTATTCTTTATATTAGCAGTTTTCTCAATGACCTACTGTTCCATAAAAATTTAAAAACAAAAACTACAAATGTTTAAATATTTATGTACCTTCTGATCTTTTTCAAGTATTGATTCAAACAAGCATCTTAAGTCTCATTAATTTCTAAGTCAGTCTGATCTGATCAGATTAAATAAAACAGCTTTTTATTTATCCATTATTCTTTACTTGTCCAGTTGTTTTCTTTCGCTTTTGACTGAATTATGTTGTTACAATATGGTATTACATGTTTAGCCAGGACTTTGGCATTTAGACGAAGACCTTGGAAAGTTGACAGTAATCAGTTTAACAATAAGACTCAATAACCCAAAGGGTCTTTTGTTCTGCTGTGTAAGATTGAATGGGTATTACAGCACAAACTGGAAATATCAATATTGTAACATACACTGTGCTGTACTGCAATATAGTTTGATTCATATAATTCCAAATAGTATCAACACTGTAAAAATTTCCCGTAAAATTTACGGGAAAAGTCCTGGCAGCCAGGATGCCAAGAAAATCCTGTAAATTTTACGGACATTCCCCGTAAAATTTATGGGACTTTTTTAGTAAATTTTACAGGCATTTACCGTAAAATTAATCATATAACAGTAAAATGTCCGTAAAATTTACTGTACAACACTACAAATGCCTGTAAAATTTACGGGATTTTCTTGACATCCCGGCTGCCAGGACTTTTCCCATAAATTTACGGAAATTTTTACAGTGAAGGCGTTGTGGACTGGGTATTACAATTGTATACTATTATCACCAAGTAGCGCACCCCTGCCCCTCATATTAGGAGCGCCTGGTCCACAATTGGCCCTGAAAATTAAAAAAAATAGACATACAAATGGAACAAAAAAGGGTTAACAGGGCAGTTACTGCAGTGATCCAGTTCCATTGCTTTCTTTGGTGAGTACAACATGTTTTCAGTACTGTATTCTATTTCAGGTACTGAACTAATACTGTTGCAATAATTACAGTAGGATAATTTTGCTATGACCAATGTCTTCTACGAGGGAGGTATCTGCTTCTACAGAACCCTGCCTGGGGCGTATCAGGAATTTGTGAAGGTGGTACTCAAACTAGGTTGGATTCTGACAAGCAACAAAATAAAGCTTTTATCACTCATTTTTACCCGTTTTGTTTATAGTGCAATTTATGATTTTTTGTGTTAGTCCTCCTCTGAACGGGGGTGCTCATTTCCACTGAAGGGCAGTAAAGGGGTGCTCGAGGCTCCGATTTTCGAATTTATATCCTAATTTTAGTGTTTTTTTGCCTCCGAGAGGGGTTCTTGAGCACCACCTCCCCCGCCCCCTGTCCCAGGATATGCCACACTGCCTGCGATAACTATAGTAAAATAATTTTTAAACATTCCCTATGTTTGTATCAATGTGAGGTGCTAAGAAGAAAAGGGAGCTATAAATACAGACAGTACAAACCTGCATTGCCACGTTGAACAGAACACTGAATAAAATGTTTGAAGGATCATGGATTAGTCTAGAAAATCTTCAAGTTCAATGATAATCCACTGGCTTAGTGATTCATCCCCAAACTTCACTGACGCTAAGAAATCTGAGCCGAATAATGCGGTCAAAAAGGATATAGAAATTAGTAGGGATAATTTTCATCAATGAACTGTAAATGGCCATTTTGATTTATATATTATTCCTGAATATATATGATCCATATTATGAGGTCAGGTCAGGTCCACCAAAAAACTGGGTCGTCTAGAATCAAAGACAAATTCCAGGACCTAGAATTCAGTGAATTGAAATCCAGGTAACAAGGAACAGCAATAATAAAATTGCTGTATGCAAACTACACATCATTTGCATGGCCTTATCTCATTTGCATACAGTAGCATTATGTAAATGAGATAATGTCATGCAAAAAAGTTTACATGATACAAGCTGCATGACATTATCTAAATCATTTGCATAGTGTTATGCAAAGATTTTATGCAAAGATTTTATGCAAATGATGTGAAGTATGCATGCGATAATCTGCATAACCTTATCTCATTTGCATATAGGGTTATGTAAATGAGATAGTACCATACAAATCACATGTAGTGTGTATGAGATTTTTTGCGTGGCATCTCATTTGCATACTGTTATGCAAATAAGATAGTGCCATGCAAATGACATGTAGTGTGCATTATCTGCATAACCAATATCTCATTTGCATATAGTGTTATGTAAATAAGTTAGTGCCTTTCAAATGGCATGAAGTATGCATCTCATATGCATAGTGTTATGCAAATAGTGTAATAAAAAATGACAGTGTGCATAGATTATCTACATGAAATGTCATTTGCATAAAGTGTTATGTAAATAAGTTAGTGCCATACAAACGACATGTGGTGTGCATAGATTATCTGCATGAAATTATATCATTTGCATAAAGTGTTATGTAAATTAGCTGGCACCAAACAAACCACAAGTAGTGTGCATGAGATTATCTGCATGACCTTATCTCATTTGCATAGTGTTATACAGATAAGATAGTGCCATACAAATATCATGTAGTGTGCATTAGATTGCGTTACATTATTCCATTTGCATATAGTGTTATGTAAATAAGTTAGTATCTTTCAAATGGCATGTTGTGTGAGATTATCTACATCTCATTTGCATAGTGTTATGCAAATAAGATAGTGCCATACAAAAATGAGATGTAGTGTGCATGAGGTTTTCTGCATGAAATTATGTCATTTAGATAGTAATGCAGAGGTATGTAGTAATTTTTTTTAGGGGGTGGGGGGTGGGATTTCTTTTTTTGCTTGTTGAATTGAGAACCCAGATGACATATCACCGGCAGAAAAGTGGGTCCAAAATAATCGATCTATTGCATCTCCTCATTAAAAATCTAGGTTTCGGTTCTGCCATGCAAATTTTTCCTTGAATTGGTAATACCATACATCTCTGGTAATACTTATCTATCTGCTATTCAATACTAATTATCAGGGTTTTTCATGCCAATTTTTTTTGGGTGTGTTCCAATTCTCCTTAGTTGTGACTGCCAAAATAATGAAATCATGCAGCAATGCTAAACCCACAGGAAGACAAACATTCTAGGCGGATAAACTTGAAGCTAGGTTTTAAACTTTGACCCTTCCAAAAACTTTGTATACAATACAACAATGAAAGTATTTCTGTTTATATTATATCCACACTAACAAAAGTGAAGCATCACCACAGAATTTGTTACATCATGAGTGAGATAGAATTGGGGAAAAAAAGTTATAAAGTAATATTTTGTTAGAAATTCAGATTTTTCTTAATTTTGAGTTATTATTGTATTTTTTTCATATACTTTTAAGGTTAAAATGCAGGAAATTCAGCTTTTCTGAAATTTATTCTGATTTTATGTAGCATTTCTGAGGTTGTTAGTCTTTTTAAGTGTGTATTTTGAGGTTACACTATTATACCAACTTTTTTTGGCTCCAATGTGCGAGATAAACCCGCCACCAGTACTGGGCCATATTGTCTCCCATTTTGATCTGGCAAACAGAAAAAAAAAGAAGTCAACCGACCATTTTTGGGCCATTTCTGCCTAAATTACCCCTGTTTTGGGAGCCATTTTTAACATATTTTGCTCTATATTGTCTCATGCCTGAGAAAAACTACTAATATTACTGTTTACGAGTGAGAATTCTCCTAATACGTGAGAAAAATTATTTATGCGCGAGACGTCAAAAATGGGCTCCAATGCGTGAGAGTTGGCAGGTATGGACTATGAACATTTTTTTTGTCAAAAATATTCTATGGTAGGCCTACATCCCAATATCCAGTAAAACTTCAAATGCTCATCCTTGAATCTACTGTGGTACTTCGTTTTCATTATACTTTTTAGGGCAGTTTTGTATGCAAGGAATTTTTCTTGTGAAATTTTCTGAGATTTGTATTTTCTGTGAATTATGAGATTATTTTAGGCAATTTTCTTAACAGCACATTTTTATACATTAAATTATTAAAATTTTTATGAAATTAGGTCAACTACCCCCGCCCCCCCGGACAATCACCCTCCGGACAACTACCCCTAAGAACAACTACCCCCTGGACAACTACCCCCGGACAACTACCCTCCTAGGACAACTACCCTCCTAGGACAACTACCCCTGGACAACTATCCTCTAGGACAACTACCCCCTAGACAATTACCCCACTAGGACAATACCCTAACCCTAACCCGTTGGTGGGGGGGGGGGGGTAGTGGTGAGTAGTTGTCCGGGGGTAGTTGTCCTAGAGGGAAGTCGTCCTAAGGGGGTAGTTGTCCTGGGGGTAGTCCGAGAGAGTAGTCGTCCTAGGTGGGTAAATGTCCAGGGGGTAATTGTCTGGGGAATAGTTGTCCGGATACGCTTTTGAGAATTGCAGGTATGCTACAAATCAGTCCTCAACACATTCAAGTGAGCTGTAAGTGTGCAGTTTGTATCTTGGTGTGTAGAAATGTACCAATTTTGGGTGTGCTGTGAATGGCACACCTCAAGCAAATTTGAGGTGATTGATCGCTCTCCCTCACTGCAAAAGGCAAGGCCTGTACTGCCGTGAATTGGAAAAGGGCATTATATCCACTTTTGAGATTTCAACATTTTTGTTTCTAGGGCATCTATCATGTGAACTGATCCTATAACCAAACAAATAATATTCAGAAACATGAAATATGATATTTTAGGCATTATATCCACACCGAGTACACAAACAATAAAGCCTTTTCCTCAATATCTCAAAACTAGGATTTTGGATATAATGCTTTCTTCCTTGAAATTTGAAACCTGTCATTATTGACATAAATATAAATAAATATACGTTAGATAATGTATTAGGATAAAAAACACAGAAAGAGAGCAACTCCAAATAAAAGACACAATATTTTCATACATCAGGAAACTAAATTTATTACGAAAAATCCCCTTAAATCTTCATAAACCACATAAACATACAAACTTTCATTTTCTTTGACATACCCATATTTGGAATACATGATACACTACAGTATTAACTGGGGATGTGCGTCGCTTCAACAGATGTTTTAAGAGTTTGACAGTAAAATCAAAATCTGTTTGGATAAAATAGAATTTAGCTACTAATTATGACTTATGCCTGCAAAGTTATGAATGAATGTATACTCCACGATGCTCTGTATTAGTACCTAGAGGCTTATTATTTTTTTAAAAATTCTATAGGAAATGCACCCCTCATTACGTGCTCATCCCCATTAGAGAGTTTAATCAATTTTACCCTACGTTTTAAAGGAAATGTAGCGTAATTTTGAATTAACCACCTCACTGGCTTATCACATTAAAATGTTTATTATAAAAGATAGGAATATAGTCTATATCTTAGCAATCAAATGGAAGTCTTGACGAAACTTTCTAATGGGGATGTACGCCTAATGCTGGGACACTCAGCCGTTCTGTGCTTTCCCCCCCCCCCTCCCCCCTGAATTTAACTTTGCCGGTAAGCTACAGTGGAGATAACTGTAGGCATAAAATACTGAATATAATGCTAGTATGTAAGCTGCAAATTATGGCAAGATTAGCAATTAACGACAAAATTTTTATGAGAAACAAAATTTATGCTAATAGAATGCATACATTAAATCAACTCTCTAGACATTAACTGAGCTCTGGAGCATTCAGTTTTTGCTTTGTTTTTCCAACTGGATTACAGGCATCAAATTTAACAATCCCCACTTTTTTTATTTTGGTTGGTACGTCCACTTTCAGTGATGGACCCAGTGATTGACCCATTTGGTGGTTGGGAGGTGAGAGGGAAGGCTGGGGGTTTCAGCTTCGCAAAAATATAAATGAGCCTGTGAAGTTAGTTATTCTGGGAAAACAAGACAAAATAGAGAAAAATTCCTTGGTTTTACTTGTCAGATTTCAAACTTGAAATACAACCGCCCTGATCGGAGATATAAATTTCTGGGCATTCCTTTCGAACATATCTGAATCCCCATTGAGTTTAGCATGAACTTTGGTTTCCTGAACGGTTAGTATTGGGAGAGTTGACTGTAGCCTATCAGGGGTGGGTCTACGGTTCCGTTATCGGGGGTTCCAGCCGCTCTCCAGCCCAAGTTTTTCTTCTTGTGGCCTGATTTGCCATTTTCAGTTTCACAAAAAAAAAATCACCTGTTCTGCATCAAATTTTCGTTAATTGTATATCGTATCCTATTGCCGGCTTTATTTGAGGCCGCCCTCAAATGGTTTTGGAGGTTGCTACGGCGCAACCTGAAACCACCACTATCTAATTAATATATTGATTAATTTTTAGTCTGTATATCAATGTTTGCATAGTGTTTTATTTATCCTGTATTTTATTTATTCTGTGTTCTATGTTTGTTTTTTTCTGATTGTACAGTACTGTCAAAAGGAGCACATTACAAGGAACAATAAATATCACCATTTTACAACAGATAATTTGGTCTTGTGGCATATGTGCAGTTTGAAGGAAACTTGTGACATCTACAACTAAAACTCTTGTTTAAAGCCTGGTTTTAATAAAATCACTAAGCCATTGCTACAGCAGTTTTACTGGAATCGCTATGCACAACACAAGACGTCAATGCAGCTTCGCAATGTCCCAATTCATTGCGAAAGATTGGGTTGAGTGAATAGTCATTTAGGCCAAATAAAAAATATACTTAGCGTCACCTTATGAATAAATTTCAGAGGAGAAAGGGCGGTTTTTATTTTTTATTATTCAATATACTGTATATTGATTGATATGGGCATCTTCATAGATTTGTATCATCCATTGGATGAACGACTATTTTGACCATAACCTTTTTATGATTTCCAAACAAAATAACTTTAATAAATACTAATGATGCAAATTTAAATTTGGATTTCATAATACACAAGGTAACTTAGAACCTAAACTTACAAAACATATATTTACCTCAAGTTATCTTTCAAAAAAAATCAGAGGCTGCTGGAAATTCATGAGAGGGCGGTGATGCTTATTTAGGCTTAGAAATCACATACTGTATTCAGACGATTAAAAGTTAATTGAAACAGCTATGCTTGCATTTACAAACAAATTCAGAGTTATGGATGTAGTCCTATGCGAAACCAGTGAGAGTTTAAATACACTATGACCCCACCAGTGGTTCCATGTGATGCAGATGGATGATCCGGCCCATGGACAATCAGGCCCACACAGAGATGATTGGGCCTAATCTGAATGAAAGGCAAACTCAAGGATTACTAAAAAACCATAACCTCATATTTTGTGTTACTAAAGACAAAACGTTGCAGATTTATATTTTTATTTATAATTCAAACAAAAACTTAGAGAATGGTGTATTATGCCATAAATTAGCAAATTTTACATGATCAGTTGACACAGGCATCATTAAAAATGAAACAATCAGGCCTAGCAATGATCAGGCACAAGGTGATTGGTCCCCTTGTTGTAGACGATCGGGCATAGCTTAAGTGGGCCTTATCGTCTGTGGTCCGATTGTCTGTCACCAGTGGCACAAAATGGCATAGCGATTTTATGGAAGCCAGGTTAAACAGAACGCAATCAATATACTACATTTAATTACATATATTTCTCTTAAATTATACTTTATAATCATAATTAAAGACAAGTCACATTTCACTGCAATATACTTAAATCAAGCTGTTTAAAAATATATAATTAAATAATAAAAATTATAGCTATTATTTTTTTCAGAAAATTTACACAACCAGCTAAATAATATATTCATTTAAATTATGAAATCCACCGATCCAGCACCAAATATGGTAATATTTACAATATTATAATAAAACAATTTTTAAGTGCATTATTGTTCGGTACATCACAACACTACAGTAGTTAAATTGCATTATAAACGTAATTTACAAACACACAATATATACATATTATTTTTTTGCATTGATCGTTGATTAAATATAACTAATTATTTAATGGAAGAGCCCATTTTTAGCTTTGCATTAATTTTTAACAGTGACATTTTTAAGCTAATAATTTCTAAACACAAAAATATAATTATACATAAAATAGGTGCAGTGTTTGTCTACAGACTAATAGAAATAAAATTAATATTCCAATACATTTTCATTAGTGAGTTTTATCAATTTTACTCCGTATTTTTCTTAACTAGTCGGTAAACATCGCGACATTCCTTATTTTCAACCTCGTTCAAAAAAATTCCAATGGAAAAATCTTGGGAATACAATTAGTTTTGTGTCAAAAATTTCTCTTAATGGAGCAAATAGTCTGTACAGCGGTACTTCATTCACTCATGTTATATTTTTTTTCCTCTCATGGTAACACAGAATATTATTATTTAGCTCATTAGGCCTATACACCTATGTGATGGTTATACAAAATCATTGTTATTTGATATTATCAGGGGACAGTTAAATTATTAATTAAAATACTCGACCTGGGAAATGGGAATGAGCCACCGAAAAGGACACATGTGTGGGACGGGGGACTACATTCCCCGTCGGCAGACCTCCCCTACCCAACACCTATCACTATATTCTAACTAATTAATTTTATCTGAACTCATTCATCCCCTAATCCGACCTTTCAATGATAAATACTGCTAATTTACTGTTTAGTCTGTTTGTTATATCAAATACTGTACTATATTTTATTTATACACAGTACTTAAACCTATAGACTTGACATGTAATTGTATTCTTATGTGAGCGTTTGTGCCTGTCATGAATTTTGACTATAAGAAACAATCTTGAATAAACTGCCTCACTGGCTTATCACATTAAATGTTTATAAAGGAATATACTGTACAGAAAAATGATCAAGTAGAATCTAATCCGGTTATCTATTGTGATAAGACTTTACAAAATTTTCTAATGGGGATGTACACCTAATGAGAACTAAACAAAATACTGAAATTGTAGAGTAAGGTCGGGTGAAAGAAAAATGTTTATAGTTGATTGAAGCTATTGAATTACATTGAAATTCTGCAAAACAAGTGCTGTTTTGTAGCAATATTCTACTTATTTTATACATGATCATCCTGTGCAATGCAATCCAACCCAATTTTTGGGATTTTAGATATAGCTATTTTGTAATTTAATATGTCTAAAAATAAAGAGCAGGACAAACTAAGTATTTTTAGGCCTTACTTTTTCTAGATAGATGTGGGCCAACCAACCCAGGGGCGGATCCAGGCTTCACCGGTATGGGGGTGGGCGTGGTTGCCAACTTTTTCCTGAAGAAAAAAAAGGCTCATTTGCCCGATTTAGTGCCCTATTGCCCTATTTTAGCATATTTTGGGTTTTCCAGGTATATTTTTGGCCCGGCGCACGTAATATAAGGGGGAGGGGCACAACTACATTTTGGCGATAATGGGGGGGGGGCGCACGCCCCTCTGCGCCCCACCTTGGAGCATGTATTTTTGGTCCTCTGACCGTACGTTTAGGAGATTGAACCACGCACTACACCATAGATTTAATTGTGCTGGGCACCCACCCTTACTTTGAGGCTTCCACCCATCCTAATTTCAACCTGCCACCCACTCTAGACCTCTGAAAGAGGTAAAAATAAAGTTTTTAATCATTTTACCACCCATGCTTAAATGGATGCCGCCCATTGTTGTGATTTTCTATCTACATCCCTGCTACACATATCAACCAGCCATGCTTGGATACACCAATTTGTATCAAAAATTTGTCATTTAAAGTAGCTTGTAAATCAAGTGGGCAATATTTCGGCCTTAAATGCAAGTAGATTGTGGTCCATGGTTAGAAATTAATATTGCATCATATAGGTGTAAAAGAACATTTTCATAAATCATATACTAAAAAAACGTACTAAGAGTAAAATAATTCACATTAACGTACATTTACATGGCCTTATCAGGTGCCGTGGTATTATGAGCTACATTCGGTACTTATTACAAAACTATAATTGCATTTTTATGTACAGTACATTAAATCAAGTCCTTCTACGTGTTAGACTCTTGTGTCATAATTGGTTATCAACTCACAAATAACAATTTACAAAATAATGTTAAATTAATATAAACTATAGTTATTAATGTAATAATTAATTTGTGTGGCACAAATATAGGGCATGTCATGCCAAACCACCAAGTTGTCACAAATTGGAAAAATGGAGTTTGAAACCATATTACTTGTTGTGAGCTTTAAAGTGAGGGGTCAATTATCAAAATCAGATATCTTTAACCAAAGCTATGGAATAAAATATAGACAAATTACCTTTGTATTTGTTTATAATTCCTGTGGTTTATTTGCTTATTTCTTGATATTTTTTCATGTTCGACAAGCTGGTGGCTTTGACATGTCTTGTCCCATATATCAAACACCATTGTCAGTAAAGTACTGTATGTATTCAGAGGCGCATCCCAGTCAAAATCTAAACCTTTTTACCATTACCCCAAATTGCATTACAGTGTATATTTTAGTACTTGTGAAAGTTTTCAACAAAAATCACTAATTTATCCTAATACTAATCGTTGCCACATCCTATCCTACTCGGTTTACAATAAACCCATCTTAGTTAGTAAACTTCAATAGTTAAGACCTAAAACACAAATGGATAGTATGTTGGATTTCAAGGCAATATTGGAAAAATAGTGTCTTGGTTGAATCATTAGTGAATCAAATTTAAACCTGTCGGAAGGTGACTTTGAAATCAATGGCTAAAAAATAAGACACGGTTTGGTTTATATCACCTTATTTGTGATAGGTTTTGAGCATTGCGGTGATGGCTAACAAATTTGAATTTACGAAAATCTGATCACTATTGGTAGAAAGGAGATTTCTTTTGAACAGAATTGCATTGAAAATTTAATTCTGAGGTCTTTGTTGACTTAAATATATTGTTTTAGGATGTTATGAATCTAAAAAATAGGGAGTTTTCGCCACACTACGTTAACCTTAACGTCAACATATGACGTCATAATTTATTCTTAAGTGAAAGAGTTTACATTAAATTGCAGGTTCACCCAAAAAAAATATCTTCCTTGTATGTTTTAGCTTATCATAACAAAGTATATTCAGCCCGGATTCTGAATTTTTATGATTCATTTTACCTATCATAATTATTTGTGAAATAGACGAAAATTGCTACGTGGGGGATAGTTCAAATTACAAGATAGAATTCCTATTCTTTTACATACCAATTGTCTGAAAGAGGGGTACTGTTGTAAAAAGACAATGGTCATTCTAAAAATAGATAGAAAAATACTATTCTTGTGTGTTTTAACCACAATTGTACATTTTTGATGTTTTTATAGTGTAAAGTAGCCATTTTTGTGTAAAAGAATAGGGATAAAATCTAGCAGTTATTTTTATATATCTATTATTTCATGTGACTCAAGGGGAAAACATTCCTAAAAATTCCCAAATAGGGCTGAATATACATTTTATGATTAACTAAAATATATAATGAATAGTCATTTTTTTGGGTGAACCCGCCCTTTAACAACTACAGTAATTTTCAGATTAAAGGTGTTCCGTAGCACGCTAAGCCAGGCACTCACTGTGTCATGCAACGGTCGCATGACTAAACAATTGCTCCATGTGGGTGTGGTTGCCAGACGCGATGACAGTCTTCTACTCGTCGGCCGACGGTGCTTTTTAGTGATTCAACAGGGAAATCATTAAAAAACCGTTGGGCAACGAGAAGGCTGTCATCACATCTGGCAACCACACAAACAGGGAACGACAGTTTAGTCGTGCGACCGTTGTACAACCGTGAGTGCCCAGCTTTCGTTTTACTTAAGTACAGAGCATACGCATTTCAATCTGTTTACAGCGGGAGCAGAGCTTTCCCGATGCTAAGATTAACGTTAATGATAACGTAGTCAGACGAAAACTACATAATATCAGTTTTTTAGCTCCCATATCAAGATGGACTTGAGCCATTCCCAGGTCGAATTATCTGAAATTTCCTCTGTATAACCTCTGCTTGAATGCAAGTTGTCCCCTTCTCCAAGGCCTCTCCATCCACCGTTAAAATCCCCCGATCTGGCTCCAACGACTCTAGCCGAAACGCTTCTGCAAACACAGTTCTTAAAATATCAGACTGCGTGTGAGATGCATCATCAAACCCGCGCAGCAGACCGGCAAGCGACTTCCTTGTAAGTGGCCAAGTTACGTACTGAATACTAATCACGCCCTCGTCTGATTTTCGTCCAGGCCACATGTATGCATCCTGGCTTATGTGTGACGTGTAAACAGCACAGAAACCTATAAACTCCTCTTCTATGGTCACCCAGTTTTCGGGTACCGGTTGGTCAACTGGGTTTAACAATGTATTATCACATTGTGAAGAGGTGTTGTTAGCTGGTCCGATGCCATTCGTTTCGACCTTAATGGAAGGGTGGGTACCATTTACGTGCCGCGTTTCATCCTCTTGTATCTGGGTCAAATCGCTGAGTGAATTTGTGGTCGAGTACTGATTAGGTAGTGACGATGGGAAAGACGGCGAAATTGGCATGTTCTTATTTAACGGTTTACCATTTATTGATTGCGGCTCAGTTGTCTCCAAACTTGGAAGGCTTTTACTATATGAAGTAAGTAAATTTGTTTTTCTAAAGTCGTTTTCTACTTGTTGTAAAGGTTTGCTAAAATGCTCTTCGTACCGGGATGTATCTTTTACGGGGAGGTAGGATAAACGACCCTTATAACGACGCAAGCAGATAGTGCGCACAATGGCACCAAGCAAGAATCGTATTGGGCCCAATGAGCGGAATCGTTCACTCTCGATGTCAATATCCGAGATCATAGCCCATGATATACAGAGAAAAGAATAAGAACTGAATGAGGGCGTCTGTACTCGTACGAGATCCATTGGCTGTGAACCACCTTTTGCGATAGTGAAAGCAGAATGAAGTATGGCGTTCTTACGATAAGAATCTCTGAAAAAAAACCCAAAAAAACAGTTCTTTTAACATCACTTCCAACAATATGCATTCAACTCGCCACAAGTCTCATTATGGGTAGCATGTGGTTGTTTTGAGAAAAGCAAATGGGATCGACCACAAGAGAGTTGGGACGTCTCTTATTATCAAAACTATAACGTCACTCCAAATGCAACAGCAACACTCCATAATACCTTGTTAATAATACAACAACAATTGTTCAAAATATTGCTTGTTATATACTGGATTGATTTATCCATGATCACTGATTGGTTAAAAGCGTGTCACTAGATCACACATACACCAACCACCAATGTACTATTTACAGATCTGTAAATAGTAAAAGACTATTTACAGATTCTGTCCCAATTTCAACACCAGATGGTGCTATCTCATGCGACCGGGCGCTGGTACCGGTTGCAAACACAGTGTTCAGCGCTGCTCTGAACTCTCACTGGTACCATATACACTGTGTGGTGTACACTATGGTAAGTTTAAAATCCATTATTCAAACCAATCAATGAAAGAATGTATGAATCCAAAACAAGATGAGAGGCTCTGGATTAAAACTATGTGTCCCTCAGTGACTGCAAAAGTACTATTTGCTTCGGAGCTGCAACCCTCATCAAATAGTACTTTTGCAGTCACTTTATAGGAACCATAGTTTTAACCAGAGCTTTTCATCTCAGTATATATTTGAGGCATGTCATGGTAAAACCACCAAGTTGTAGGAAAATTGAAAATTGAGTTTTTGTTATAGCTATGTTACAATTTTCATAAGCTTTAAAATGAGGGGTCAATTATCAAAATTGGACATTTTTAACTAAGTTATTGGACAAAATATACACAAATTTCCTTTGCATTTGTTTATATTTCCTGTTGTTTATTTGCTTATTTCTCAATAACATCCTGTGCGACAACTTGGTGGTTTTGCCACGACTAGCCTCATATGATTTACTTAGGTTTATGACCAAGCTGAGTATGGCTGGCCGAATTAACATTTAATCGAAAATAGAGATACAGTTGAACCTCCAATAAGCGGAAACCCTCGGGTCCGGAAAAAGTGTCCGCTTACGGGAGGTGTCCGCTTACGAGAATTCCGGCTGATAGAGGGCCAAAGTTGTAAACTTATGTATACGTCCGTATGTCTCACATTTCACGGTATTCTCAACAGAAATTACCTCTTAATTAAGTTCTAGACACCGCATTCCATATTTTATTAAATATGGTTTTATCATTTATTAAAGATTGGTTCAGTAATTGATTCTCAGCCATGACCACTTGTTACAGAAATTCGTATTAATTTTACAGAAAAATCACTGAATTTTTTGAGATGTCCGCTTATGGGAGGTAAATTTCAATCCAACATGATTGGATTGAAATTTACCAACATCCAACTGTGTCAGAAAAGTGTGACTGTTTCTACGATACCCTTTACCAGGCGATTGATAGATTTTTTCCCTACAAAACAATTAAGATACATAATAAAAAAGCGCCCGTAAATGATACCTAAAGTTAAAAAAATTATCGTTGAACGACAAAAAGTTTTTGGAAATGACGGAAAATCGGAAAATTGGAAGTCACTTCGAAATCGTGTACAGAATGAAATTTTAAAGGCTAAAAGGTGGCACTATGTAGAGAGAGTTGCGAAGCATAAGGAAGTCAATCCGGCAGAATGGCACAAGCAAATAAGAATAATGACGAATCTTACAAACAAAGATTGCAGCATTAGAATGCCGAAAAATGTGGATCCAACTAACCACAAAGAAATAGCAAACTTAATTAACCAGTCATTTATAGCTGTAGCAAACTCCATAACACCAAT
>JAOTQE010087465.1:0-27348 GCA_025631205.1 Nesometra sesokonis
AGTTATCCTAGTAAAATCATTTATTATTTGGTGTAGATTACTATGTTTTGCCACATTATTTATTTTTCTTGAGTTACTTTGTTAATATCCAGATTGAAATCTCCTAAAATAATAACATCTTCATATAATGTAGTATACTGTTGGAACATAGAATCAAGTTTAGATAAATAGTCTGCATTTGCATTGGGTGGTCTATAAACAGTACCAATAAGCAAAGGTTTAGTACAGGGTAAATTAATCTCGATCCATAGTGCTTCAATATCATCAAGCCTAATAGTATCAACTTCTTTGAAAGCAATACCACATTTAACATAACATAAAACCCCACCACCAGATTTTCCATTATTCCTATCAAGCCTACAAATATCATAACCGTCAATGGTTATTTCAGAATTATCTATACTTTTACTCAACCACGATTCTGATATACACATGACATCAAATTTGTTAGTAAATAAAAATGTTCTAAGATGATCAATTTTGTTGCGCAAACACTGAATATTAAGGTGACCAATTTTAAAGCCTTTATCGGTAAAACACCTATGATCAATGAAACCTTCATGAAAAGGAAGCTCCGAAAAAGTGATCTTGAAAAAACAATAATTGCAACACCAATCGTTTAAATGATTATGGTTACTTTTACCTATACAATTAACATGAAAATCTAAGGAACAGTTGCTACAAGAAATATATTTAGGTCTATCTGAAGAAATATTTTTTAAACATTTGCCACATTTACCAATGTTGTTTTTAGGAATGCCTTTCTTTTTCTTACTATATTTTCCATATGTTTTAACAGTTTTGTTTTGTGTCCCTATATCGGCATGCCCTGCTTCGCCTTGTTTTCAAAAGTTACAAAACTTGGACTTGTGGCCTTCTTGGTTGCACTTCCAGCACACAACAGGCTTCCCATGATGACAAAGACGACGAATATGGCCTCTTTCTCCGCAGAAATGGCACCAGTGATTTGTTGCTTGGCCTGATCTTATTCTGTCTCTTCTCATTGGAAGTATTTCGAAGACGAAGTTAATGCTCTTAATAAGAGCAGACGTTCCACGTTGGTTTAAGTGTAAGCCATGACGAGTAAACATTGATGGGTCAATTCCGAAAGTTGAGACGAATGATTTTGAGTGATCGATGAAGTACTGACCAAAAGCAGATGGTAACATTTCATTAGTTTCAAGTACTCGGATGTTTAGCTGAGGATCATCAAGTCTTGGACATAAACCAGATACATACACATTCCCTGAAACCCTAGATCAGAGATGTGAAACAAGTTCCTTGTACTCATCAATTAAATTATTTTTGTTGTAATTACACTTACTGCAGTCATTAGTGCCAATATGAATCACAACATTAGACACATGGTCAAGGTTCATTTCTTTTACAGTATCGCTAAGTTGCTGTACGGTGGCACCACGACATGTTTTTACTGAGGTGTTTGACAGGCCACGTGTCTTTATATGCTTCAGCATAGAATCCCCTATAATAAGATTGTTGTTTAGCTTTGCAGGTTGCTGAGATGCTGGTTTCTCTAGTAATGTTGTCTCTAATTCTTGTGATTGATCCTGTGATTGATCATCTGCAATTGGCCCAATAAGACTCTCATGGTTACCATCGAGGACAGAAAATCTGTTACAAGTTGGAACTGTGCTGACAACTTCAGGTTCGATATCAACATTCACTTTTTCACTTAGTTGTTTGACAGTATCTTCAAGTTCAGCTATTCTACTAACAAACATTAACTTCAGGTCTTCAATCATTTGAAAGACACTGGCATTCATTGGTTCGGTTTGCGTTTCAATGTTCATTGTTGATGGTGTTTCGGTTGATGTTTCAATTGACTTTACTTCTATTTTGCCTTTACTGTTTACATTTTCATGGTGATCTTTAGCTTTTGGTTGTATAATAATTGGCGTAGATGAACTTAATAAGCCTGCTTCTTAATCCGTAAACCCATGGAAAGATCCATTATATGTTGTGTTAAATATACTGAGCAAGTTCTTCGAAATAGTATCCATCTTTAATATAATTTCTAGGCCTGTCAGAGTGTATTACCACTATGCACTAATAAGCCAAGCAAACAGCTTTACAATTCAGTTATCTTTAAGACAATAGCAGCAAGAACAAAAGAAAGTGGCCTAGCATTCCTAGGCTTGAATAAACAGTCTGTCTGCTGGTATCAGAGGTGTGAAAGCTTGCTTTAGTTCCTGAGTAAAATGTGCTAGCTTTGGTGTTCTGAGCCTAAGATTATAATCAGATTTTACCTTCTAAAAGTCCAGCAAATGGATTCCAAATAACATTCAAACATGTCCTTGTGTATAAAAGAAGTCCAGACATCCAAATTAAATAGATTTCAAAACCTTTAACTGGAAGAAATTTGATGATTTTCCACAGTGATAGCTGTATGGTTTATACTAGTGAAGTCAAAACCGTGTATTGATAAAAACTCAAACATACAAAAATGAATCAGTGGCTTAAATTAACTGTCAATTTGAAATAATTCGTCATTAAAAAAAATCTGTTTTTCAGATACTCAGCGGCGGGCGGTGACGCTTAACAAGTATATTTTTTTTATTTAACCTAAGCATAAATAAAAATTATTTTTCATGCCTGATTGATGAGTTTTCATAAATTAATAACAATTATTTAAGTCAAAGCTTTCCTAAGTATGTTTGAGAAATTTTGAGTACTATGGTACTTATATTTCATTATAATATACATTCCAAGTCAAATTTCATGCAGAAAATTATCCCTTGCAGATCTTCTAAAAATTATAGTATTTTAATAAGATAAGATAACTTTATTCATCCACCAAAATGGAAATTCTGCTGATTGTAAATACAAAACAAACAGTACATAAACATGATACACAAGATATCAAAACGGTAAAAATAAGTGAAATCCTAAAACAATTGTTATGCCTATAATAATAATAATTAAAACGTGGACAAAACAAATAAAAGAGGACCTGAAACATATAGTAAATCACCATGGCTCACTTGAGACACATCCTGCCCACAACAGGAATAAATGGCACAAAATTGTGATGTCCAACGACGATAAAGCGTGATAATGATTATTATTGTTATTATTATTATAATTGATTATTGTTAGATTGCTTTATGGGCAATATTTTGATATCTCTGTTTCCATACATGAAAACTTCAAGTTCTTTTATCTTTGGATCTACGTAACCAATGAATGCCATTTAAAAGTATGGATTACAGGTTATATTATGCTCTATTAGAAGGTGCCAATAACTCAATTTTGGATTTTCCTACCATGAGATACATTTTGTGGTATGACCTCACATTTTTGTTTTTTTGTAGCACAGTGGCATATCGTACTAACACAATTCACCTCACGCTACGTTCACACAATGAGCTTGCGGTTGAACGCCTCAACCAACTTTTTCATCATTTACATCAACACCTCAATCAACATTCGCAGACACTATTTGCCTCAATGTATGCAAGATTATATTTTTCCCGTATGTTTTTAAAATATTTATGAGAACACCATTTATCTAAATTTTTCTTAAACCATATTTAGAGGAACATTTTTGGCACACATGGTTTAAACAGCATTCGCAAGACGTGTTTGTCTATACGCTTGACCCTGTGATCTTTTGCCCGCATATAACCTTTCGTCTAAATGTTTTTTCAATCTTTGCAAGAACAATTTTTGCCCTGACAGTTTAAATAACATTCAAAAGATATGCATTTGTGTGCAAGCACGACTCCATGATCTTTTGCCCGCAAGATTTAAACAACATTCATAAAAACACCTTTTGTCTAAATGATTTTCTCAACCTTTGCAAGAAAAGTTTTGCCCACATGGCTAAACCAGTATTCGCAAAATGCATTCGTCTGTGTGCATGAACCCGTGATCTTTTGCCCGCATAATTAAAAAAACATTCTTTTGTCTAAATAATTTTTTCAACTTTTTTGCAAGAAATTTTTTTCCGACATGGTTAAAGCAGCATTCGCAAACATGCATTTGTCTGCATGCATGACTCCGTGATCTTTTGCCCGCATGATTTAAACAACATTCAACCTTTCGTCTAAATTTTTTGCCAACCTTAACAAGAAAGTTCTTTTCCCCCATAGTTAATACAACATTTGTAAGACATACGTTTGTCTGCATGCACGACTGTGCGATCTTTTGCTTGCATGATTTAAACAACATCGTTATGAAGACCTTTCATCTAAACCTCTTGCTAAACTGTGGCAAGAACATACATTGTTTGCAAGATGTGGGTTCATCTGTTTGCTTTATTCTGTGATATTTTACCTACATACTTGACTTCATGCCCATTTGCCCTCATGTTTTAAACAACATTTGCAAGACAAGCATTCGTCTAAATGCTTGACTCCGTGTCGGCTGACCAGGAACACATGGCGATATCGCATTACAGCCATCAAAATGACATTCTCACTGACAACACCACAAGGTAATTGTTGACACCACAACTAATTAATTCAATTAAATGTTATTGAATGTTATCACAGTTAATGACTCTTAAATGATTCCTGCATAAATCAAACCACAATTATCAGATGCCAGTTTTGAAGTATTGATTGACAACTCTATAGCAATTTCGTTAACTCTGGAAGTTGAAATCAATTTCATTGTAAGCCTGTGGCACATTGGCAGGATTTTGGCTTTCAACATAATAAAAAAAATTAACGACTGTATCATAAATACTCGCAATGAGAGGGGATTGATGAGACAGGCTTCACTTAACAATGATACAATGAGTTTGAAAATCATGATGTTTATGCAAGACATCCACATGGTCTCTCTGCACCCAGGAGTATAAGTAGGTACCTGGAAAGTACAAATGCACTGAGAATATTTACATCTAAGGGCTCATTCAGGTGAGTTTTTCCAGTGTTAAACACAGCTATTTACCAGTAAAACAAAATTCCATTTTTGCCCGAACAGGTGTTAAATCCACACTGCCCGCAGATTTAACACCAAAACAGCCTGATATTCCAACCCTGCAACTAACTTGGTAGTTGCCAGTAAAAATTAACAGGGAATCTGTCTTTTAATGACTTAATCTGTTTTTAGTACCTCTTCCATGTTTTACTCGATTTGATCACGAGAAAGAAGTACATATCTTTTCATGAGAATAGTGCATTTTCGTCCTATTCATAATTACTTTTAACAACTCAAAACCTTTTATTTGTTGGAACATGGACATTTTAAGAAGGCTGGATATCATTAGAGTCCATACTAGATCATTTAGGTTGGTCCAATAAATTTGCAGCGATCAGTACTGTACTCTCGCTACTTGGTAAAAAGGAAACATTTTATAAAACGTTTCTTTTCCAATTCTCGCCCGAATGAGCCCCTGAAATATTAAGAAATGACTGTCAGAGGGGCCGAAGCTTTCCATAGATTCTTGAACATGACTTTTATGCCTTAAGTAACTTCTTTAAAATGGTAATTATCATAATCATGTTTTTTTTTATTAATATAATTCAGTTTTGTTATTATTTACATTTGGTTATTATTACATTTTATCTCGGTTACAAGATTGTTGTGAGGTACAAATTCCTAAATTAAAAATAAAAACAATTTCTCTTTGAAAAAAATAACACCTTCCAACTAGGGTTAACATGGTAGATAATGGTAGTGAAAGGGTAAAACTACCATTCACATGTAACATCAACATTATTATCCTATTATGACCAAAACCCATAAATTTCTCAGTTAACACAAGGTCATCTCCCTTCTCAAGGGAGACTACCAATGATATGGTGTCAGCAATAGGAAATATACATAGGAAAATACAGCCATTAATAGAGCTTCAAACTAATTAAAACTGAAATCACAACAATCACTTAATGACCTTAAGGTACCAATGACACTACTGTGCAACTAGGTTGATCTTCATAGTAATGTAACATGGTAGACCCACCTAGTTGGAGAGTATATCACAACAATCACTTAATGACCTTAAGGTACCAATAACACTACTGTGCTGCTAGGTAGATCCTCATAGTAATATAACATGGTAGACCCACCTAGTTGGAGAGTGTATCACAACAATCACTTAATGACCTTAAGGTACCAATAACACTACTGTGCTACTAGGTAGATCTTCATAATAATGTAACATGGTAGACCCACCTAGTTGGAGAGTGTAATTTTTTTCAAAGGGTTAATATAACTTTCACTATATATTTATTTTTATACTGTACATCATTTTTTAATTATAGGCTTGTCTTCTGTATTGTAATGTATTTGGCTGTTTCTGTGATCATATCCTGTAGCGTATCAAACGACAATTTTCAAATGTTTATGTTTTATGTAAAATATTGAGACAAAAAAGTTTTTGAATTAAATTTGAATTGCATTTAAAAAGATCATTGAGCAGTTAGCGCAGTTGGAGGCAAATATTTTTCCAATAACCATATCTGATTAAGATCTACATTTTTAAATTTTCTTAGGGACCATGTAAAAATTATCCCGCTGCAGGTACTGCAGTAATTCAGTTACAATTGAATTAGGGACCATGGTAACATTATCCTGCTGAAGTTACTGCAGTAATTCAGTTACAATACAAATTAGTACAGTATTTGAAAGAGTTACTGAAAAAAACAAGATGAGATGAAGCCTTGTGTATCATATACAGTAAAAATAAAAAATAATGGCACTGGATTACTGCAGTAACTGAAGTAATGGCAATAAATTACTGGAGTAGCTGCAGGAGAATAACTCTGCCCTCGGTTTTATTTCCCAAAGTGCATAAAAACATTTTTTTTAAAATTTTCTATGTACAAAGTGAAAACCATTAATCATTGAGGTACGTACGCTCTGTTTTACTATATCTAGCCATGAAAGAAATACCCCTATTGTTGGCGAATTAGACTTTCACCCCGTTTACAGTACAGACCAGACTAAGCCCAGACTATGTTGCAGTACTCGGCCCCCAATTTTGTGTTTACAGTGGTTGGCCCTAGTATAAGCCCACTACTTGAGCATGAACTCATAGTCGGTGTGTGATGTGGACAACCTGCTATAGCGCAAGTCCACTAACAGGCGCGGATTTAAGGGGGCTTAAAAAGCTTAAGCCTCCCCCCACCCTAAAATTGACCCAAATTTTATTTTATTTAAATAACGGCAATATACTAATAAAAATAGACGAACTAATGGCTGTAGCGGGGACTCCTAGCGGATAAATCGCACCTTTTAACGTAAAAGGAGGTTTTCATTTTATTTTGGCTCGTCAATGGGATTTAAGCCCCACCTATATCTAAATCCTAGATCCATCCCTGACTAATCCTGAACATCATTTTCAGTGATTTTTTGAAAGGCTTATTCACAGGTTTGGAAAGTGCAGTGTAAATCATTTGATGTAAAAAATAACTCAAATATTGTATGGGCTTACAAAAAATGTTGTGTTGGCTTATGCCCAAGTCATTCACTACAAATAAAATTTATGCATAGAGGAATCAACTGCCTATAAAAATGAGTTTCTTAGAAACGAAGAACATCAGAGATAAATACTTCATCAATTCTAAGATAAAAACATGTCAAAGGTCACACATATGCTAATGTTTATATGTTACCATGGTTTGGTTTTACACTCACCTGACATAAAAAATACTAAACATAAATAATGAACGACATAAGGTCAACGAAAGGACACTAACATACTGTAAGTCAATGTTGGTAAATATCGCAGACAGGGGTGTAGAGGAAACACACACCGCAAATAACCTCTATCGGAATGCTGCTACTAACCCCGATTTTAACAAGATTCCAAAATTTTTTTGTCAGTTCACGAAAAAACATCTAGATTTAAACCCCGCTGAGATTTAAATCCACCTCAATTTCAGGTCAAATTGATAGGAAATGAACGGATATATAATTATATAAAATTTATTTATGATCGCACATAGCATTTATAACCCTCTACCTGTCCATATACAACCTTCAATGATTTAATGCTGTTTTAAGAATCATATTGAGCTTCGGGAGTAACTAAAATACGGTGAGGAAAGTTATATATAAAATTATGAGGTTAAAAAGGGTTCTTTGTATGTCAACACAAGGATAAAATTTAGATATTTTTCTTGATTTCTTTCATATGTTTGTAATTTTATGAATCGCGACAAGGTTTTATATGCTGCAAAAACGACTACGTACATATTGATTTTATATTACAAATATTTTGTAACAAAAAATCGCCAATGAAGTGTAAACGAGTGAATGAACGCTACGGAGATATTCTTTATCAACTCAATAAAAATATTTCAACTACGTTGCTTGATTAGCATATCATTCGTTTGACCTATTCTAGTTCCGATTTGACCTCTTCTAGTTATCGCTGTTTTGTTTCAAGATTTCTGATTGGCTAATGAGGTTTCTTGAGGCAGAATCGCCATCCGTTTTGTCATATTATATTAGACATGTCCACTACATTGAGCAAATATGCATTTGAAAGAAAATTCTAGATTAAATATAAAATATTACGAGTAAACTTGGTATAATTTTCTCATTTGTTTTATAAAAAAAATAATACAAAAATAAAACCAAATTAAAAACATAATTAAGCAAATTTTTAGTATAATGTACTTTTAAAAATTGTACAAACCTATAATATTATACTGTATACTGTATACACTGCTTTTTCATGAAAAATGTAATTTTAATGGGTCCCAGGGATGCAGCATTTTTTCGCCCCGGTTTATCTGTCGGTGTGTGTCTATGAACAGCCTAAAGGCCATAGCTTTCATCAGAAATTTTTAAAACTTGGCCACAATGTTCCTTGACTAAGATTTCAGTGAATTTTTAAGACAAGGTCAAAATCGACGAAAAAGAAATTTTATTATATCATCAGTTTAAAATGCACATTTTCATCAGAAACACGCCCAGCCCGGTCGTAATGTCTATTGACTAAATGTATTGAGATGACCGAGTTTTAATGAGGGATGGTCGCAGGTCAAGGTCAAAATCAACACAAGACTGTAGGCCTACTGCCTACAGGATACAGTAAATTTACAAAATCCCTTAACTTCTTCATTTAAATAATATTTAAAACATTCAAATTAAATATATACAATCAACATTCCCAAAAGAGCCAACACTTTGGTCCATCAATTTTATTCTTCTTTCAAGACACTTCGGTTTGGATATTAATTTTGTTTACCTACCATATATTTACATTATTTTCATGTTTCATTAGCCCAACGAGCCCTCTATATAGTCATGTTAGACCCTAGGCCATATTTAATTGGATTACTGTGATGTTTAAAATTTTCACTGTCTTCATTGGTCAGTAGGCTACTATCCAAGGGTCCTTCAATTCGCTCCAGGTTAATGGGGTATGAGTTGTTAATAACTCAAAACTCTAAAGTGATTTATTTAAGGGTGGGCTGGGCTAACGTGGTACTTCTGGTTTTGGTACAATTACTAAAAAACATCTTTGTTGCCCAAGCACAGAATTGTCAAAAATTTGGCTTCACCAGTCGAGAATTTTTTTCAAGATACTGTAGGTAACTTTACTCTATTTGCAATAGCACATGCTTTTTTATTTGGTACAATATTTAAATTTTGGGGATCATAAAAAAAAATTGTAGGCCTCATCAAAGTCGAGAGATGACTATCATTATTATTAATCTATCTTCAATCAAATAGTTTACTTTAAGACGCACGATATATCATTCAATACGCAAAACGAAACGTATAACACTGAAATAGCATACTGATACTTGTTAACTTGACAGCTAGTAGATGCAAATATTTGAACAAAATTAGGGCATGATATATCATAATCATGTCTTGGATTGCGATCGGATATCATTTGGACCGGGAGAACAACATAAATCTTGAGTACGCGATTTCCCCGGGGAAGCCGCAGAACAAATGGCAAGATGATATTGGCTCATCTCTACAACATCAATGTCGCTTGATCGTAGGTTTAATAATAATAATAATAATAATATTTGCCAAGCGCACTTATGCACAATTGTTCGACGTGCTTAAAGGTCATTAAAGTTATTCGTGGTTTGGGATTTGGAAGAGGGACAATGGATTCCACGTATATCCAATAGGCCCACGAGTGGGTACAAAGCATTAGCATGGATACTCTTGAAATGTAAGCGTATTTTAAGAAGTAATATAATATTGTTATAATATTCCATCAACCCGTATAAGTATCTATATCACAATATGCTATTAAAAAAAAACAATTTCAGGGAATTGCCGACAAGGTTAAGTTTAGAGTTCATAAAACATCCCTTAACATATGTGTGATATTTTGGTAGTTGTGGTTGGGCGTAAGGAATGGGATGCAAGTCACATGTTATGTTAAAAATCAGCCAAGGCTTCGAATACGACCTACACAAGGATTTACAATACACACTCCAAACCATTCCCTATTCCTCATAAAAAAAAATTCACGTGTTGACAATGCGCGTAAAATTATATTACAAGAATTAAATTTATGCCCGTCTAGTATCATTTCATTGCACACACGAGGTACACGGTACACGGCGTGGAAAACATTTTGTGTTTCTGTTTAACATTGAACAGATAACCAAGATATACTACGGAAATGAGGAAAATATAATTAAGGCATTATAAACATCATTGCTAAGTGTACGTACTCCATCATTCCAGAGCTTCCAAGGTCCATTAAAATACTCCCTCTTTTAAAACCATTAATGTCTGGCTGATTGAGGGAGACAAATTACTTAAAAATGACTCTTAAACGTCAACTTATATCTTAGGCTAAGCACGCTACAGTATAGCACTTAGCCTTGGCTTTGGCTATACCCTGTGTAATAAACCAGACAAACAACTTACGTTTTAAGCATACCCCAAAAGTCCATTGAGACTTGGACTACAAGATAAGTGTGAGTAAGCTGTTTGATTGAGGTCAACAAATCAAGTGGACCTCCACATCACAGTACCATTTACCAGTTTACATAATTAAGTTGCCCGGCAGTGCACCCTCTTTTGGCAGGAAACATTGCAATACATTAATGTTGAGACATTGCAGTAATGTCAAGGATAAAATTAGCCAGACAGCTTGCAGAATGTGCTGAGAATGTTTGGTTTATAGAAATCTAATTTAACATAGTAATAACATTATCCAGTAAAAAAATCATGTTGTTTGGAAGTGCACCCTCGTTTGGCAGAAAATAACATGAAACATTTCAAGACATAGATGCAAGACTACATTCCAAATCAATAAGTTTATGAGCTAATAGATAGAACAATACTAAGAAAATAAAAGACAAAAGCATAAAGGAACAAGAAATGAAAGAAAACAAATCTATGAAATCGCCCCAGACAGAAAAACAGACATTTAAATTAAACTGAACTTTTATCTGATATTGTCTGATTAAACTCTTCTGCTAAGCTTATTAATATTATTATGAATTTGATGTTATCAAAATATAAAGTAATTTACAGGGCTAATTTAGTTAAATATAATTGATAATATCTAAACTAGTGTCTAGTTTATGACCCACTTTTTATACAACACACCCTACAATTTACCTGTTCCAAAATTCATCCCAAACCTGACTACTTCAATTTAATATATTGTCCACTTCTTTAAAATATTCACCTCATATTCAGCAGTGGTTTAAATTCATCTCTATAAAATGCCTATATCAATTTAATATGTTGTCCACTTTATAACAAATTTAACCTTATATATACCATTGGTCTAAAGTCACCCTGGCCAAATGCCTACTTCAATTTAATTCCTGCCAATTTGTACATAACAATGTTTAGGTCTGTCGCAAATATAGACCCGGTCAAACCACCAGGTCAATTCATGCCCCGCATTTAGCCCCGTCCTAAGTAAACAATACGTCCCTGTCACATGTATCATTTAATTAATTTATTCATACCCCTGTCACAAAACATTCAGGTACACGGTTAATTTTATGCTTTTATCTTTGGATTCTATAAAGTGATCAATTACCATGACTGTATTCGGTAAAATAGAGCCAAAATTTTACATATGGTACATAATCAAGGGGCATGTAAAACATGGGGTCTCTAAAATCCATGTTAGGTCAAATTTGGCTCTTCTTTTCTGTTTACTGAAGAGGCCATCATGAGTAACATAATATTTTTCCAAGGAAAACTTTGGATTCAACATACGAAAGTTTATTAAAATATATTATGCAGAAAATACAAGTATTGACGACGTAAAATCCAAAGATAAACAAAATCACAATGCATAGCAAAGGTTGTACTGTATACATGTGGCTTTTAAAAGAGAAACAAATAAATAAAAATTACAAGATAAGTACTACAAATAATAATTATTATTCATGAACATATATGGATTTCTATATAACATATGGTACTTTATGCCACCATATTAGACCACCATTTGTCTACATAATATAGAGTTAATCGTAAATTTAATCGATATAATAATAATAGTACATTGTCCTCCCAACGTTAATGTGTATGAAGGCCAAGGGTATGTTAAACATACATTAAAAATGCTTTAAATGCTTCAATTTCAATACTAAATTTAAACAATTTCCGTCTAAAAATATGTAAAAGTAATCATGAACATTTTTAATATTGCCATTTTTGTGAACTTGTATTTCATGCATCTTTTCGGTCATTTATCTATCAGTTTTTCACAATTCCTTGTCAAATACAGATCAAAATTTTGCAAGTTTAGTTTGCCAACCTTGGAAGTTTAACGTTCCATGATTTTGTTATCGCTCACTATCGACGACATATTTTAACTTAACAGGCAGCGAAGCTGCCTCAACATTACCATTGACCTTTTGAACTTGACAACATATCATTAACTTAAAATTTGATGTAAACTGCAGAAGAACGAATCTTTGCCAAAATCTATGTATGACATTACAGAATCGCAAATGTTAAATTATTGATAATTATAATTGTCTTTAGCAATAATTCTCGGTTAAAAATTCATTGAATTTTATATATAAATTTAAAGAAATGTTTAGAATAAATTAAATGTTGTTGATATGCTATGCAGAGCGAGGACACCTGTCGTGGTTGATTCATGATGCAGTGTCGTTAAACGTCCGCAACGACAAAACGACTCACTTACGTAATTACCTCGCTCTCAAAATTATATATCCTAAGAAATAACCAAATTGTATATTTAACATTTTCACAATTCTGATAATCAACTATTATTAGCTTCGGTGTACATATTTTTTTAATAATTTATAAAAACGTAAGATGCATATCTTTGCGATAATAATTTATAGATAAAATAAGCCTAGTATTATTTTGCGGTTTTTATGAATATATTTAACGATATAAAGGGGAACAAAAAACAGCGTTGTACCAGGATTTATAAGGATGATTTGAAATAAACTAATGTTAAGTTTGATGACACTTTGTAACCCCGATGTAGCTTTTTGAACTTGTCTTACTAAGTTCATTATATTTCATAAAGGAAATGGAGAAAGGGCTTGGCTACATACAATGGCGACGTTATATAACCGCATACAGGGTTATAACAACCCTGGTAATTTAGTAGGCGGAGATAAACGTACTACAAGCGAAATAAAAAACGGAAGAGATGCGCATTAATATCGGCGCCATTTTGTTATCGATTTGAGGTTTTTTCGCTTGACTATTACATTTCGTAATTTTAATCTAAATGTTACGGAATTTCGTCTTAAATGTTTTCAATTTTATTATGCATTGCTTTTAAGTTTTAACCATTTTGTTTAAACTTAGTAAAACGCATTTCTAACCACATTTGATTACCGTAGGACATATCCGCTTATAGAGTGAAACACAGAAATAAACCCCATTGGATCTTAGAGATAGTTTACATCCTATTGTAATTACATATTTAGGGATGTAACTAGAAAAATCCAAGGGTGGGCCAGCAACAATGTAAGGGTGGGTGGCATGACTAAAAATGGAATTTTTACCTTTTTCAGAGGCTCAGGGTGGGTAGTAGGTTGAATTTAGGCTGGGTGGAAGGCCTTAAAATAAGCTTTAGGGTGGGTGGAACAATTTTAGGGTGGGTGGCCCCACCCACCTCCGTCCTGCATAATTACATCCCTGATATTGTACTAATTTTAACCAGCACCTTAGTAATTCTATAATGTCGAATTTCATAGTTTTTAGAAGAATTTTAGTTTATTATTTTTAAATTGATTTTACCATAACAACATTAAATATTTTATTTATTATACAATGAATGTGAACTGTAATGAACCAATATTTACTGGATATTTTAATGTATTGTACTGTATTTTTACAGTTGGACCTCCCATAACAGACACTAATTCAAAGACACGTTTGTTCTTCCTATCTCATCAGTGCATTTGGTACCTCTCGTAAGCGGACACCTCCCGTAAGTGGACGCGGACAGTTTTTGTCTTAAAATTTAGATTTTTTTTGTATGTTAATTTACCTTTCATAAGCGAATATCATGGGAAATTTTGTGATTTTTCTGTACAACGAATATAAATTTCTCAGAAAATCGTCATTATTCTGTAATGGTTGAGAATCATATTACTGGACTAATCTTAAAAACGATCATTAATATTTGTGAAAATATACAGTACAATGCAGTGCTTAAACAACTGAGAGAACATTTGTGTTGAAAAGGCCGTGACATGTGATTCAAAAGGGCGTATACATAAATTTACAACTTCTGCCCTCTATCGGCCACAATTCTTTTAAGCGGCGGACACCTCCCATAAGCGGAACTCTTCCCGGACCCGAGGGTGTCTGCTTACGGGAGGTTCAACTGTATTTTATGTATGAAACCCCGTGTGTCACCAGAGATTACTGTACAATGCAGTAGACTTAATAGCAATAGATTACTGCAGTAGAGTAAATAGCAACATATTACTGCAGTAACTGCAGTAGACTTAATAGCAATAGATTACTGCAGTAACTGTAGCAGACCTAACAGCAATAGATAACTACAGAAACTGCAGTAAAATAATTTTGACACAGTCCCTTATTCATGATGGACAGAAAAGTGAGGGCGCTCTATCATTTTAAAACAATACTGTTACTAATATATTATACAGTTTAACTACCTTATAGTGCTATCTCTCATAAAAAGACATCTAACATGATGGCCATTCATTCAAAAGCATGTTTTTTTTTTCTATCCAATCAGTGCATTTTTTACCTCTCATTGTGAGGTCTCACCACCACAAAATAAGTCTCATGGTAGGAAAATCAAAAGCTGAGTTACTGGTACTTTATAATAGAGCATAATAAAAGCTGTAATCTACACTTTAAATGGCATTTATTGGATAAATAGATCAAAAGATATGAGCATTTGAAGATTCCATGTATGGAAACATGGTTTTGAGAAAATCACAAAATATTGGAGAAAAAAAAATAATTAAAAGACTATAAATCTCAGAAAATCCACATGAAGGACAAAAAACATATAATAGTGAAATATACGTACCACAGTACTCATAATTGATGAAAATTATATTTCTAAAAAATTTGACTTCAGACCTATTTTAGTGAATATCTCAATTTGATCTCACCTACAATGTGACTCATTTTATGGTGAGACCTCTCATAAGCACCCACCTCCTGTAAGCGGCTGTGGACACCCTTTGAGATAAAATTTGAATTTTTTATATGATAGTTTATCTCTCATAAGCAGGCTTCCTGGAAAATTTTGAAATGGTGGACATAAGCTCGGTTTCCATAAAATCGTTACCATGTGTCTCGACAACTGTCACCGATTTTCAGTAGCAATTTTTTGGAAATGTTTGTTTGTTGATCATGTAGATAGTGTGCATGTTCCACCCCGATGTAAGCGTAGTGTAGTCTAGGCCTAGTACTGGTAGCGTTTTGGTAATTTTATAACAATTTTGTTTAATAATAGGCCTATGTACATGGGTGTTCAAGTGTATTGAACCTGGTGAAATTTTAGTTATGATAAACAGACGAAGAGAAAAATGATAATACAGTATCTTATAGCTAGGCCTAGGCCTACTGCCAAGAAAGGCCTCCGACTTAGGTCCCTGTTGGTTTAGGTCTATATTGAAAATGATGTTTGAATACTTGTGCATTCTTTGAATTACTCTTCACTCTGGCATCTTTAAATTATAATTATCAATAAACAATTACTGAATTTTTTATTTAGATTCATAAAATGCAATATCAACGTTGGTCGATGCCATCGCGATTTAACTCCTACCATTGCTCCTAATCATTTATGACATACTAAATCTGATGGTCATGATTGGTCAATAGTTACGATTCTTTTCTGATCAATTGGGGAAGTTTAACTTGGCTGAACTTTCCCGATTCATCGGGGAAGCCTTGCCAATTGCATCAGGGACAAAATTCAGTGTAGCAATCGTGCTGAAAACACTGTAGCGACAGTGAGCGATTTTTATGGAAACCAGACTATAAGCATGTATACTTTATTTTACAAAGTTTAGCCCTCTGCCTAACTTGTATGTGGCCACCTATAAACAGACACTTTATACGGGTCCAAGGGTGTCCGCTTACGAGAGGTTCAACTGTATTACAATTTTATTGAAAGCAGTTAGAACCCTTGTTTCATTTAACTCTCGGTTAACAAAAGACAAAATTTTAAACAGATTGCAAAAATGAATGCCAATATGCAGATGCTCGGTAGGGCCCAACTGGTAACTAATTTAAATATATAAAAATATGCCCTTTTGTAATAGATGAGGGATTTCTACACAATTCAACAAGATGCTAGAGCCAGAGATATTACAAGAACTTGCTTTGATGATGATGATGATGACGATGAAGATGATGCTTATTATGATATGATGATGATAATGGTGATGATCATGATGACCACGACAATGATGACAATGTAAGTAATGACAACAACTAAGGCAGCAATGATGATGATTATGATGATGATGATAATGATGATGATGATGATGATGATGGTGATGATGATGATTATGATGATGACCATGAAGATGATGATTATTATAATATGATGATAATGGTGATGAGGTTGATGATGATGAGGATGAGGATGATGATGGTGACAATAATGACAATGTAATTAATGATGATAACTAATGCAGTGATGATGATGACAATGACAATAGTGATGATAATGATGATAATGACAATGACGACGGTGATGATGGTGATGGTGGTGACAATGATGATACATGAAGATGATGGAGACAGTCAAAATGATTGCGATGATGACAAATATCATTATTAAAGTGATGATGTGACAATGATAAACAACACACCTGCCAACCCTACCGATTATGGCGGTAGGATACTGCTTTTTCGACCTTCCTACCGCCTACAGCTTTTGCATGGAAATCCTACTACTTTTTGAAATTTAATAGCAAAATTAAAAAATACACAACGGAAACTGTGAAATCCACATACCTGCCAACATTTGTACTCTCGAAAGAGGTAGGCCGTCTCGTCGACGCGAAGCAAGTGAACGAGCACCGCCCTCGCTTTACCGGACTTTGATTTGAATGAGCAAAAACAAATCTGTTATTGGGAGTTTACGCTGTAAACTAAAAGTAAGCATTTAAAAGTAAGCATTTTAAATGCTTACTTTTAGTGCCAATTCACGGCGTATTTTCAAGTTTTTGGGTGTATTTTGCAGTTTTCATTTTGTATATTTTGATTTTGGTTTTAAATTCCAAAAATCGATAGGATTTCCATGCAAAAGCGGTAGGCGGTAGGAAGGTCGAAAAAGCGGTAGCCTACCGCCAAAATCGGTAGGGTTGGCAGGTATGAATCCACCAAAAACAAAAATGCATATGGAACTGGCACTAAAATAAGCATTTTTAGCCTAAATTCCCTGAATATTGGGAATCGGGGTGAAGTGACCTTTTTCAAACTATTTTCTTGCACACTTTTGCAAATTAAAATGCAGTAAGATGAGGGCACTGGTCCATTTGTATTGAACCAACTTGGCGACGACAAGACGGCCTACCGCTTTTGAGGCTACAAATGTTGGCAGGTGTGACAACATAAGATGATAAGTTTTACGGTGGATTATAATATGTCTTATGGTACACAACGTGTGTAGTAGTAAAAAGAACTGTTGAGATTCTCAAAGTATCAATCAATTTTGATCATTTTACTTCTGAGGCTAACCAAAGAAAAGGCCTACTGAACAAACCATAGTGAAACTGGAGTGGCGATGTGGCTTGGTGGTTAGCATGCTTGCCTTCCAATCCCGAGGTCCTGGGTTCGAACCTGGCTAAATGCTAGGTTGGTTCCAACTACTTAACAACACCACACCCTAAGCCTCATAATGAGACTTGGTTTAGAAAGCATGGCGTAGATCTCATTCTGGCGAGTAAACTTGCCGTTGGATGTGACACGGAATAAAAATAAATAAAAAAAAAAAACTAAACAGTTCCTTTCAGAACTACAGATGCAGGGATGAGTGGAGCTGGGCAAGACCATTCAACCTCGGAATGTTTCACCCACTCTAAACTTTGTTTTAAGGCCTTCCACCCAGTCTAATTTAAAGCTGTCATCGATGCTACGCCTCTGAAAAATGTCAAGATACCATTTTTTAAATCATTTTAGCACTCACTCTTGATGTTTGTCATCTACCTTTGGATTTTTCTAGCTGATCTTCGCATTTGTTGTGTAATGTAATGCAATTAGATTTATATAGCGCCTTACACAGTAGAGTCCCAAGGTGCTGTGGACCAGATGTGTCCCTAGGTGCTGTGGACCAGATGTTAAACATTCCTATGACTTTCTACGCCCCGATGGGTCACGTCATGTCCTGCTGCCTGATACAGGCACTCATTCATCTGTCCACGGCAGGGGTTGTATGGACCAGTACACCGGGGTAACCCACTACTCGTTTCGAAAGATGTACTGGGTTCTTTATTGTGCACATGAGCTGTATGTGTACCCTGTGACTACAGTTTATAGTCCTTATCCGAGAAAGCTTGTTCCACCACCAAAATCATCAGAGCCGCCGGAGCCGGTCCGGCAGGTCCGTCTTTCGCCGGACCACTTTTTGGCCAATGCAAAAAATAAAATTTAAAAAAAAATAAAATTAACAAAAATAACAAAATAAATAGGTAAATAAAAATTAAAACCATCATCAATTAACAAGACAAGAAATCTCATAAGTTGAGTTTATCTTCAAATATAATTTGTAATTGTTATAGTTCTATAAACCGCGATATTTTTGTCGTCAATCACACAAAAACTCTCTGTGGAGGTGCCATTTCCGGGCATGTAGGAACCTTGAATTTTAAAATTTTCTTACCTCAGCCCCAACCATGGTGGGGCTGAGGTAAAATTTTACTCTCTAGCAGGACCACTTCAAAATTGCTTCCGGCGGCTCTGATCATGGTGTGAGCGGGCCTCGAAACCCATGCTGTTGTTATAGCTTTGGATCACGGTTCCCCTGCCTTAACCACTCGACCATGCACCTCGGCCATACAGCTCATATACCACAAGACTTATATATATTGATAACTATTAAAAATTCTAGCCCTAGTCACTAAATGCAAGCTTGGTGGTCAAGTGGTACATACACCAGTCTAGTTACCTGGAGATTGTGGGTTCGAGTTCTACCCAAGAACAACTTGTGAATTTTTTCCTGAGTATTCTCAGCTGTACTGAGTATCCAGTCAGAGTTGGACAAAACAAATTATCATGGCTGCCATATTAGATTACCCGATTTTCATCAATGTGGAAAAAGTTCTCCAAGAAATACGTTGGTATGCTTCTTATGAAGATGCATGAACTGAATAAATATATCGAAAATATAAATTATTTTCAGGATATTAAATAAAATATAAACAAATCAATGTTTGTTGGCAGAACGTGAAAAAAATGGAATTTCCCAGTTGATAGGAAAAAAATATGCGGCAGATGGACAGCAGGTGAAATTATATTTTACAAATTGCAAATATATTTATATATTTTTATTTATATACTTTATACATTAAACATACAGGGGGTGTGTAGTGTCACCAAAATATTTTTACAGAATCGTTTATCATGCCCCAGGTAGTAGGAGGGACACATGGTGAAAGGCTCAAAGGCTCATTTTTTCCAAAGTCCCAAAAAATAAAAAAAATTCTAAATTTGAATATATTATGTTCAAAATTATAAATATAATAACTGAATTAGGCCTTGATTTTTGTTTTTGTTTTGACTAGTCCACTGGGCAAGTTGACTTTACATTTCACTAGCCCACAAGCAATTCAAATAGCCCATGTCTGTGGCAATTTAATCTACAATGTGTAATAGTGACTGCTTGACACTTGTATTCACTAGCCAACTGGGGTACTAAAAATGAAAATTCACTAGCCTGGTGCAGTTTTCACTAGCCATTCTACACTGGGCTAGTAAAAAAAACAAGCCCTGATTAAGATATTTATGTAATTTTATTACTCCCAAGTATGTACAAATGTAAAATAAGAACATCATTTTATTTTTTTGGGTGGATCCTAAAAAATAAAGCAGATGATTCAGTATTAGTTTTGCTTCTGTGAAGAGCCTAAATCTAGTAACCCAGGCCAGCCAGGTGCGCGTGTCGCATGCAAAAACGGTGCTAGCTATGCACAGAATAGTCTGAATGATCTGCATGGATACGATCTACAGCCTAGTACATTAGCACCGGGGAATTGATGAAGAAATCGTTTACATCTATCCTAAAAAGTTTGATAATTATTAGGTTTTTCCCATCGAAGAATAAAACTAAAAAAATTGCAGGTAACTAATCATGATTGTTATTTTAGAAATAATAAACAGTTAAAATTTTTTAAGAAAGTTTAATTCCAGTTCGGTCTTCTTTAGTTTTCTAGTTGGTTTCTCCCATTCTCTTAAGTCACTTAACGGTAGTCCTTATTTGAAAATAAAAAATTACATTGCCAAAAAGAAGGACTACCATTAAGTGACTTACGGGAGTGGGAGAAATCAACTAGAAAACTAAAGAAGACCGAATTAGACTTAAACTTTCTTCAAAATTCCAAAAGTTTTGGAGTTTACCCAAAATTTAAAATTTTTAGTTTTAAATAGGTACATAATTCCTATGTGTGATGAATGTTTTACATGTATGCTTTGAATGAATAATTACCATTAATAATAAAAATAAAATAATAATTTAAACTCTACTTATCAATACCAATAGTAATAATTAATTAATTAATTATACTAGTGTTAATCTTAACCAGTGCTATATTATTCTTCAAATTATTTGTGGATATTGGACATTGATGGAATTTGTGGCAATAAAAGAATTAAAAATGAAATTATATGAAAAATCGAATACAAAATAATATTCTAGGTACAAAAATAATAGATTATTTCAATAAGTGCATGACAAGGTCAGGGTTAAACTCCTCTGTACACTTGTGGATAACTCATCATTGTCCAAACCTTGCTATTCCATCTTTTAAGAAGTTTCCTGTAATTAAATTTTTATTATGTTATTATGATTATCGCCATCGGCGCTAGTCATCTACAACACCATGTTTACTGTATCATCTTCTGTTTTTAAGAACAACCTGTTTAAGTTTTATCACAATCGTGACATCACTAACATGACAATTAACATCATGATCAACTTCAACATTGCCATCACCATTATAATCATCACTCAGAACTATATAAATGTAAAATGAAAACAGATAACATAAATTGAGGAAGGCAAGGCTTGTTTGTACTGATTAATCTGAAATTGTGTATCATGTATTTTTTGGTTCTATTTTCGTTTCAAATTCAGGGTTTTTTAAACTTTCATGTATTCTGATACTATCTCAAAAATTGTAAGAAAAAGAAAATGTTATAGTAATTAGAAAATTTAAGTTAAGTCAAAATTGGACTACAAAAATTGTAAAAAAAATCAAATTGCAAAAGTCAAAGGCACCTATTGAAAATTGAAAATATACATCAAGACCAAAGGATGAAAAATGTATGATGAATGAAAGATGCGTTCTCAGTAAACAATTGAGAGAATGGAGTAATTTCTTCCTTAAAGTTGATGCCTGGAAAAAAAACAAAAATGAAGAATTTCAGGTGAGTTTTAGGGTCACTAAAATAGAGGGTCCATTTATGGAGATCCCATGTAAAATTCCCAGCCAAAACAGGAGTGTTGGCATGTATGTATACAGTAGAGATGAAACAGTCCATTCATACTAGTAAATTATTTCAAAACCACCCATTTCCCATATCGTTTGGTTTTCTGGGCAGTTCAGTTTAGAGAGAGGCAAGTTTACCTATATTTATTTTGCCCTTTCAAAAAAAGTAACTGGGTTAACAAGGTAGATAATGGTAGGGACAAGGTAGATAAAGGTAGTTAACAGGGTTAACCCTATAAAAAGGACCATATCAACGGATACTGCCAAGAATATGGTTAGCAATGCTCTACAAGTATACATTGGAAAATACAACCATTATTTAGGATAAACCCTTAAGGCATTAATAACGTCAACAGATGGGTAATTATATACTACATTACTAGGTAGTTCTCTGTATTGCTAGGTAGATCTCCCTAGTAACTTAACATTGTAGATTTACCTAGTCAGATGGTGTTATCTTTTTCAAAGGGTGGGTTCACATGTAAATCCATGAATGTTGGGACTTGCCAAATGGTTTAGCATAAAATATGGTTTTTGGATGGTCAATGTTGAGAGCGTTGACTATCTATTCAAGAGTGGATCGAGGGGGGTTGCACTGCACTACCTTGGACTCTAGCAGGGGCACTCTGCAGACCACCATCATCAACCTTTCATTACCCCCTTTCATCAATCCTGGATCTGCCCCTGCTATTATATTTTGTTCAGTAGGACTTCTATTCTACAGGGGCAGATTTAAGGAGGCCGGGCCGGTCCAGACTCCCCCCCCCCCCAGAATTGATCCCTTAACACGTCCCTGAGGCCATTTCCGGAAATCTAAAGACCAAAATTTCCTGGGGGAGCAAAGCCCCGGACCCACCTAAAACTTTGTCTTTCTACCACGCCCTCCCCCTTCCGGCCCCCTTTTCCAAAAGTCTGCATCCGCCTCTGTTCTATATTCCAATAGGATGTGAGCATCAAATGATAAAATAAAGAACGGAACAGGAAAGAAGGATAATTTTATGTATCGCTTCCACTTCACTATGAAAGGAAAGGACACTTAGTAGGAAATAAAAAGCACAAAATCACCTGGAAAAAAAAACCCACACAATTTCCTTCCTCAATTAAAGCAGACCAATTGTCCATGAACAGGTAAAAATTATACTTGAATGATCAGAAGGAAATGGAAAAGTATAGTATTAACCTAAATTAATTTCCATAACCACAATAAAGCACTTTATTGTAGGATGTGGGAAAGCAATCACTTCTGATGTCCAGGATCTCTGTAGATACATTTTTGTTGAATGGCCGAGCGGTTAACGTATGATCTCAGGAACCTTTAACCATCTTTGGTTTAATTGCAATCCCCTGGTAGTAGAACAATCACCTAAAACACAATGGGTCCCATTGTTGGAAAATTAAGAGTGCAGTTATTATTAATACATTAGGCTGACGAGACCTTGATAAACTGAAGGTGTTCAGACTTAACAATTGAGCGGAGTGTAACATACGCCAAGTATGATTATTTGTGTCTGAACTAGCTAGGGGATAGTGTAAGTCACTAATCCTCAGCGTAACTTGTGCTTCCTGCAAACCCCAGATTAGCGTAAGCTTTGGAGCTATTGCTTTGTACACGTGAATGATTTTGACGTGCATGTCATACGCTGACCAATCAAAATTCGCAGTTAGCCTATCAACTAAAGATGCTTGGTCATAGAAAGCCACTGGCTGCAATTTTAAAAATGTTTATGATTTACACTACGCCTAGTGTCTGAACATGTTGGTCCTTATATGCAGCAGATTAGCTTAAGCCTTGGTTATACTACGCTCTGCTTAAACCATAAATCTGAACATAAGATTAGTTTACCACACCAAGAGTGGTTCGTAACTTTAACACATTATTACCCTGGAGTAAATCCAAGAACACTTGCACAAAAAATATCCTACTGATCAATGAAAACGAGAGTTTCAAGTGTACCAATTAAACTTAACATAATGAAATTTATTTATCATAATACCCAAATTTAATTTTTTTTTTAATTTCTAAAAAATATGACATTTAGCTCAGTCTAGTCAATCAAATTTTCTTTGAAAAAAAAAATAGATAAGCCTATAATGGTCATGGACATTATTTCATCATACATCGACATGTCCTTACCATATATGGGTTTATGACAACTTTTTATCAAAGAAAATTTTATAGTCTGGACAAATGCATACATGTATTTCTCTTTCCTTTTCAAAATACAATACAAAACAACATTATATCATGATTTTCAAGAGGCTAAAACCCCCAAAACTGAAGGCTTTTTACAGGCTGCTTCAGAACAAGTTTAGTGATCATCTCAATTTGATCTCATCAATGGCTCGTTTTGTGGTGAGACCTCCCTACTACAAATTAATAGTACACCGTGTGTCAGGTTAATTATAAACTAAACTTTACATTTAGTTAAATTATCTATAAAAAAGTTAACATCGAATGTCACAATGTTAAACAGGCAAACCTTAACCCACTAGCCAATATTGGTATATGTTCGTGGGTGGCACACTGTTGTGGTTGTGGACGAACTCTTCTCATAAAGGTCAATGAACTCAGTTCATTGTGTGCATTTTAAAAGAACAATGTTTGGAAAGCACAGAGTTATCCTTTGCATAGCTACGCTAGCAGTTAAGAAGAAAGGAAGCGGGGGTGGGTAGCTTTTAGATTCTGAAAAATCCTCTCAGTTTAGAACAAACATAGCCCAGTGTATAATTATTATATTAATTTATGGTGTTATCCATTTGTTTAGCCATGCAGATAACTAAAAAATAGGCATCGGGGGTAGATAGCTTTCAAATGATATAAAAAAGGTCTTCTCAGATAAAATCAAATATTGAGCCCAATGTATACAATTTAATTGTGTATTTAGAATACTGTTCAAAAAAAGTATGGTGTTATCATTGTGCTTAAACCTATAGAAAACCAGAAAAAAGGCATGGGTGTGGGTTGCGTTTGTGGAACAAGCCTTTTCAGATAAGAATAAATAATTTCATTTCGTACATTTAAATGGAACAGTTTTTTAAAAAAGTAAGGTGTTGTTCTTGTGCTTGACCCCTGGAAGAGACTAAAAAGGCATCAGCGTAGAGTGATGCTCTTAATGTGGGCCAAGTCTTAGATAGGAACCAAAATTGAACTCTGTGTACAACTTCATTGTGTACATTTTAAAGAAAACTGCTTGAATATGAAATAGGGTGTTATCCTTATGTTTGGCCCTGTAGAGAACTAGAGAAAGGCATAAGCTGTGGGTTGTTGCTGTGGAACAAGAACCAACACTTTGTACAATTTTATTGTGTGTATTTAAAATATTGTTTGAAAAAAATAAGATGGCAACACCTGTGCTTAGCCCTGTAGTGGATTAGATTAAATGCCTATCCTGGCTGAAACAGACAAATCAGTTCTCCCATGGGGAGTAGAACATTTCTAGAAAGTTTATGTTATATAGTGTTGGGTTCTTTTATGTCTGATCCAGTGGCGTATCCAAGGGGGGTCCTGGGGTCACGTGACCTCCCCCCCTTGGTGAAATTTTGAGGGTCACAAGGCCTGTGTGACCCCCTAATAAATTTCAACTAAAAAAATGTGATTTACTTGTAGTAATTAAATTTAAATTGAATTCTCATTGCTTAGGAATAGGAAGTATAAGGATTAAGGGTGGCACACTTTACCATAACTTAAATTCATACAATTCCGTTAAATTTACCCAGCGTGATATTAAATGAGCCAGGCACGGACTAAGGGGGCGCAACCGACGCGTGCCCCCCTACTAAGGTAGTTGCGCCGGGCCCAAAATCAACCATAAAAACCCACCCAAAATACGGTACAAGGGCACTAAATTTGGTAGTTGACCGTTTTCCTGTTGTTTTTTTTTTTTTTTTTGCTTGTCAGAAAAATTGCCAACCATGCCCACCCGGAGAGTGGAAAAGTGTGACCCCCTTTGTGTGGATCCTGGATCCGCCACTGTGATCTGTGACATAAACCTAAAACAAAAAGATGCGTAGGTAGGTTAAAATCATACGGTAGTGATGCCTAATCCAGTAGTCTATAGTCTATACTCTAACAAAAAACTAAAATAACAATTATTTAGGTATGTTAGAGCTCACAGTAAACAAAGCTGTACCAACTTGGGTAGCCTCACATAAAACAACTCCAACATTCAATAGATTTCAGAGGATTTTTTCATCATTAAAAAATTAAATAAGATTATCTGCGGTCACGTTAAAACTTCACCGCATGGTCTTGCTTAATCCATAAACTAACTAGATCAAGGTTCCATTCCAATAATGAGCAAAACACTTAATCTCTTACGGATGAGCCGACTTAAATTATGTCCGAATTAAACTTCATCGTGGAAAAAGGAGTGCCTAAGATTTCCCAAAAAATGATGTTCATTGAACTAGGGTTACATTGGATAGTATAATCCTAAAAGACCTGTCATGTACTTTTGACCTATGCTACTAGTGGTAATGTAGGTTGGTGTTAACATGTTTGCCTTACTTTCCCAGGGTCTTAAGTACAAATCCAGTGGAAGATTTAAGGGGAGGCTTAACAAGCTTAAGTCCCTCCTAAAATTGACCCAAAATTTTTGTTTATGGGTTTAATGGCAATTGACTAATAAACATAGATGCATAATGGCCCTATACAAGGGTTCCTCGTAGAGGCAAGGTTGGGCCTGTAATACCTTGTAAGCTTCTATTTCTTTTCTTCTTCTTTGCTTGTCAAAACCAAAATCGGGATTTAAGCCCCACTAAATCACAATCCTGGATCTGCCCCTGAAATCCATATTGGATTCGTTTCCTTCACCTTTATTATTAACAACTTCACTGCCACTACACGATTTTTAATTAGGTGTGACAGACAAAATTAGAGGGCACTATATCATTTCAATCGCGGGAAGCAAACAATGGATGAAAGTAGAGTACGGAGATGTGATGTTTCAGTGATACTTAAACTAATACTAAAATTTCATGTTTATTGAGTTCTTAACTGTTGCATCATAAACAATAGGTGGCAACAGTTGTTGCTAATAGTAATGAAAAATGTAGTCAACTGATTGCAAAGCTTAAAGGGCAGGTTCACCCAAAAAATTACTATTCTTTATATGTTTCAGCTTATCATAAAAAGTATATTCAGCCTTATTTGGGAATTTTTAGGATTTTTTTCCCTGTGTATTAAAAAATATAATAAAAACAAACACTAGATTTCATCCCTATTCTTTTACACACAAAATAGCAAAGTGGGTAATTTTTTATTATCAAATAAAAATGG